>VYXF01002425.1:2125292-2300622 GCA_013397295.1 Polioptila caerulea
AGCCTGCCCAGCCTGTGCCATGAGGGAGCATTTTGGCACAGGACATGCAGGACCCTGCACCAGGGCAGCTGTAGAGGGGGCAGAGACAGGTCCAGGCACAATGGAGCTTACAGGGGTTATTCCTCAGCAAGGCAGTGAGGAGAGAGGTGGGGTTATGGCTGTTAAGAAGGTGGGTCACCAGGACAAGGAAAAGAATATCCCTGCTGCATGGCAGACAGAGAGAGACAAAAATATTTCCTCTAAGAGGGAGGTAATGAACATGTTTTAGGGACATCTCCAATGTTTCCTGCCTCTTTTGTCTTCCCTGGGCTTTGGTAAGTTTGAGGGTTATGGGGGCCATCCCTTTGAAGGCCACTGTGCATCCCTTGCCCAGGAATGGTTGCTGATGCTCACACAGGGCTGCTGCATCCCACAGGAGTGCACTGCACCCCCTGCTCCCTGCTGCTCCTCACCATGGTCTCCCCAGAGCTCAGACACTTCACCAGCCCCCTGCCACATTTGCAGTGATTTGCTAAATGTATTCTGAAGCTCCCTCTTGGCTGTTACCCTACCTGCTGTCGCTTAGGGGTGTCTTTATGCCATACACAGTTGTTTTACACTCTGCCATGGCAAGACTTTCCAGCTGTTTCCCCACTTGCTTGTGTCAATAGCTATTTTTACAAGATTGCCTTTCTTTACTTCTTAATTGATCTAAATCCTTTCCCTTAGCTTTCTTGTTAAAGGTGGATTTAAAGGAAAGGACTTCATTATCTCGGACATTTTTGAGTCATTATGAATTTCATCCCTCTCTTCATTAATTACTCATTACCCCTCAGCCCTGGAGGGCTGCTTTGTCCCTGATGTGTTTGTGAGCAGCTTCCCTGGCACCCTGTAATCCCGCCAGCCCCGTGTTAGCTCGGTCTGGTTTACACTGCCTTCTCCATCCCCTCTGCCCGCGTGGCTGCTCCTGCTCTCCCCCTCCCAAACCAGCTCCTGCCTTTCCCTTGTGCCCAGCACTGTCTCTGCACAGTCCTGTGGCCCTGGGTCCCTCAGAGGGTTGAACCCCATGAGCATCATCCCCTGCATCCTGCCTGCCCCAAGGGACAAGCACCCACTCCCTCTGTTCCTGGTTAATGGGCTGGCACTCAAGTCTGGATGTAAACAGCTGGATTTTGGAAAGCAATGGCTTTGCTGGGCCTGTTTCAGGACATGCCAAGTTATGACAAAGCAGCTTGGAGAAAAGAGTAATGTTGTGTAAGGGCCTTGGGATTAACAGGCCAATATTTCCCAAGCCTTGGGCTGCAGTCAGATCCCCAGGGAAAATCTGAAACCTGTGAGCATCTCCTGTGCTGCTGTGGTGCAGGGGGCACAATGGCTGCAATAGGGGTTGCTGCCCTCCCATCCTCCAGGCAGAGGGAAGCCATGCTCAGTCTGAACCAGCCTTCTCCAGCCCATTTACATGCACATACTGGCTGTAAGCCCGTGTTGTCCACAAATGGATCCATGGCTGGGGATCACAATGAGAGATATCCTTTCTCTGGACCTATACAAGCACACAACCATCCAATCTCTGAGAGACCCCCTCCATCCCAGTCTCATGCTTGGGTTGATGTCCATGCCCCTGCTGTGCCAGCAATTTCTCTAAAGCTTTGCAGGGCTTTTCCCCAGCCCCAGAACAGGGATGGTGGTTTATGGTCTGCCCTCTCCTCCCTGAGGTCAGTGTTACATCCATTTCTGCCCTGAGCCTCGTCCCAGCAGGCCCCTTGCCAGGGCTGGAGTGTGATTGCTGGGGTGGCTCTTTCCATACTTCATGGAAGTGTATGAAAAAGCAAAGTAGGAAAAATGGGTTGGGTTGGTGAAAGGAAGAGAGGAGTGTGCAATATTTGCTCAGAGAGGGTAAACGAGGGTTGCATAAGTAAGAGGTTGTGTTGCACAATCAGAAGCAGTGGAATTATTTAAGTTATCACTGATCAACTGAGCTGCACTTTCTCAGGGGGCTCAAACCAAAATTTCTTATTCTTTAAGTGGAGAAAATTGAGATAAGACACCTACCTGGTCCAGGAATGCAACTCTGCTGACATGTCCTGAGTCGCTCCTTGGCACATCCCTTAATGGGAGGGAAGGGGTCACAAAATCATTTCAGGGGGAATGCAGAGGGAAGAAGCAGCAGCAGCTCAGACTCTTCAGGACACAGAAATGAATTGAGAATGGGCTGTAAATGCTTCCAGCAAGTTTTCACACTTGCCAGGAATCTGCTATCTACCTTTAATGGCTGGCAGCACCTCCAGACCTCCTCCATAGGGGTGAGCTCAGCAAAACCCTCTAAACCAAGGATTACAGCCATTCCTCATTCTCCATCTGTGAAGCAGCCATGTGGCTGAGGACAAGGGACTTAACCACAAAGGGGATACAAGGGACAGATACTTTCAGGTGGTTCAATAAACAAACTCCCTTCTGTCAGTGTACTG
The DNA here is from genome assembly GCA_013397295.1 of Polioptila caerulea. Taxonomy (NCBI): domain Eukaryota; kingdom Metazoa; phylum Chordata; class Aves; order Passeriformes; family Certhiidae; genus Polioptila; species Polioptila caerulea. Next base: position 2,127,740 of record VYXF01002425.1, read on the forward strand.
CTGTCTCATCCCAAAGAACACATGAAAATCCATACAATCATTTAGGTTGGAAAAGACCCCTAATGTCACCAAGCCCAGCTGTTAACCCAGCACTGACAAGTCCACCATGAAACCATGTCCATAAGTGACACATCTGCATCTTTTAAATCCCTCCACAGATGGTGACTCTGCCACTTCCCTGGACAGCCTGTTCCAATGCCTGACAACCCTTTCCATGATTCTTTTTCCTCATATCTAATCTAAACCTCCCGTGGTGAAACCTGAGGCCCTTTTCCTATCATTTGTTACTTGGTAGGAGACACCATTTCACTGCAGGCTCTTTCAGCTGGCTGTAGAGAGTTATAAGGTATCCCCTGAGCCTTTTTTTCCAAAGTAAGCATCCCCAGCCTCCTCAGCCACTCCTTGTAGTTTTTATTCTCCACACCCTTCCACAGCTCCGTTTCCCTTCTCTGGATGTGCTCCAGCACCTCAATGTCCTTCCTGCAGGGAGGGGCCCAAACCACAGCATTTGAGGTGCAGCCTCAGGAGTGCTGAGCACAGGGGACAATCCCTGCCCGGGTCCTGCTGGCCACACTGTTGCTGATCCAGGCCAGGTGCCACTGGCACAGGTTCATGTTCAGCTGCTGCCAGTCAGCACCCCTGGGTCCTTTCCTGCTGGGCACCTTCCCAGCTGTTCTGCCCCAGCCTGGGGCACTGCCTGGGGTTTTGTGATCCAATGCAGGATTTGACACTTCACCTTGTTGGAATTTATGCAGTTGTCCTCAGACCATTGATCCAGCCTGTCCAGATCCATGTGCAGAGCCTTCCTGCCATCCAGCAGCAACACTCCTGCCCAGCTTGGCATTGTCTGTAAATGGACTGAGAGCACATTTGATCCCCTCATTCAGATCATTGGTAAAGCTGTGAAACAGAACCAGCCCCATCACTGAGTCCTGAGGAACACTGCTGGTGACCAGCTGCAAACTGGATTTGACTCCATTCGCCATCACTCTCTGGGCCTGGCCATCCAGGCAGTTTTAACCCAGCAAAGAGTACAATTCTACAAACCATGGGCAGCCAGTTCCCCCAGGAGGTGCTGTGGGAAATGGTCTCAAAGGCTTTACTGAAGTCCAGTCCACAGCACTCCCCTCCTCCACTCAGTGGGTCACCTTGTCACAGAAGGAGATCAGGTCAGTCAAACAGGACCTGCCTTTCATAAACCAATGTCAGCTGGGTCTGGGCCCTGATTGTCCTGTTTGTGCCCTGTGATGGCACTCAGCAGGATCTGCTCTGTGCATTAAGTACCTCAGCCTTACCCTCATCCTTTGTCACTGTTTCCCGTGCATCCAATACAGGATGGGGATTCTCCCTCGGGCTGTTTGTTGCCTATTGTCTATTACAGCAGTAGCCAGATTAAGTTCTAGCTGGGAGTCAGCCCCTCTAATTTTCTCCCTGCATAACCACATGGACAAGTGCTCTGGGAAGAAGCCAGGGTCACTGGGCAAGGATGGACCTTCCCTCCTACTGTTCTGACACGCAGCAGTCAGACAAGACCCTGTCACCACAGGGGCAAGATCTGCAGCAGGAAGAGCCATCTCTGTCCCTTGCTCCCAGCACAGCCCCTGAATCTCAGCACAGAAGGGTCCCTGGGCTGACATGGGCAGGGCTTGGTGACAGTGAGGAGTCTCAGTGCTGGTCTTCATGCTCTGTGACACTCTCCACATATTCGTCTGTCTAGGAATATCCAAACCAAAAGCCTCCCCTCTAAAATCTGAACCTCTGGTGCACTCCTGGCTTCCTTGCTCCCAGCACAAGGTATTTGAGCTTTTGGCTTATCATCAATGTAAAAATCATACCTTAGGGGACTCATTTCCCGTGCCTAGAGCACAGCTTCACTCCAGGTTTTTAAATTGCAATGAGTTATTATTCCCACAAGCGTTTGAGTGCTCAGGCTGCCCAGACAATTCAAGTTCTTTGTCATTTGGTACCAGGCACAGAGACCTGTGCAGTTCCCAGCACTCTTTCACTTCCCCAAATGTTTCATCACTCAAATTTCTACTGCCATGTATTTTAAAACCTCTGCAATTCTCTCAACAAGCCTCAGAATACAAGTATCTTTGAAGCCCTTCCTCCTTGGGATGCCTTAAGTTTTAGCTTTTTTAGTTTTTAGATCCTGTTCTATTTTGGTGGGTAGTTTTACATTTCATATTGAGTGCTACTGAGTTCTCTTCACAGAGTAGGTAGACAAAACAAGTCCTTCTCTAGCTTGGGACCAAGGACAACTTTCAGGCCCAAGAACAAAAACAGCGGTGAAGTGAGAAGAGAAACCAGGAGGATGGAGCTTCATAACCTGAAGCCATGGTTGGACAATTAACTCCAATATACTAATGGACCAGAACTTATAAAAGTGTGAGACCTTGTGATCAGGTGTCCATTTTGTGACCATTTTGGGGCATCTTGGGTGTGGTCCAGCTGGGCTCTCATGCAGCCCAGGTGAACCCATTGAGGCCTTTTAATAAATATTTACTTTTTCCTCTTGCTTTGTCTAGTCTCTGTTCCAGGTCAGCCTCCAGAAGACACCAACATTACTTTGCATGACCATCAACTTTCAAACACAATTGTGTCAAATAAGACCAAATAATTTACAAGCACAGGTTGGAGTAAGGAGCAGTGCTGAACAGTGAATTACTTTGATGTTTCTCCCCCAAGAAACCCAAATTCCACTTATTCTAGGGCAAACTCAAAAGGTTTTATTTTAATTTTTTTTTTTTAGCAAATTCTATCACGTAAATGTTAACAAAAAACATCTGTACAATTGCCATGATACACTCAAAAGTGAAACAAATAAGATATAAATACAGATATGGATGTAACATGACAAAAGCGGAAAAAATAGAAAAAAAATACATGCGCATGAACACGGTGCCAACAAATTCATTTCTCATGGCTGGTATTTTTCAGAGCGCTTTTTTACTTCCCATTTAAAACATTGTTAGCAACGTCCTGCTGTGTACTACAAAGGTCTATTTTCCTGTCCTTTAATATGTAATATTATGCTTGATAAATAAAGGGGTGGGGAGAAAAGGTTCTGATGACAAAGATGCAAGTTACATTACTTATAGAGGTTATTGGTAAGCTAGTAATAAGCAATTAAAAAGACAGTCTCGTATTGTATTGTAATCCAGGCAAGCACACATAGTGTACCTTAAGAAAGCCACATGCCTCGGAGTTTCTGAACTACATGAGAACTACAGTACGTAGACCTGTGGGGCAGATGGAGCTGGGATTTGCCCATGCCCACGGAGCACTGGTGCAGCCAATGGCAGAAAAAACATCCACATCTGAGATTTCGGCAACCTTGCAGCCAAGAGCTGCTGTCTGCTGAGAGTTTTCTCCCATTCAGATTTTTAAAGCATGGTGGGCAAAAAAAATACACTTTTTTTTTTTTTTTTTTTTTTTTTTTTTTTTTTTTTTTTCTTTTTTTTTAAAGTGAAAGTTTTCTTAAGGGATAAATGATAGTAAATTATATTAAAGAATCTGGAAGCAATCATCAACAGTAACTTTTTAAAGCTGTTATTTCACTTAGAAAGGAGTATTAAATCAAAATATTTAGGATCTGTCTGTACTGGNGTACGAAAAAATTGAAGCCCTGCATAATGGGCAGCAAGAAAAAAAAAGGCAGCTGCAGTAGGTGGCTACTGCCAGGAGAAGGTGAACACAAGCTTCACCAGAGCAGTGAGGCACTGCAGCATGCAGACCTTCCTCTGCAAGCGTGTGTGGACACTGTGATTTGTAGCCAAAGAGACCTTTATGCTTGCTGAAGAGAAAACAAGATGATTGTACAGCTTCTTGAAGTCAAAACTGGAGATCAGAGAGGTGACATTCAGAGCTAGCCCTTTGAGTACTTCAAAGGAAACACAAAATAAAAACTGGGTCATGTTCAACATCCTAAACAACCCTACTATGTACATAATCCGCGATGATTTATAAATACCTAAGCAGGATGCCCCCACCGTGTACAGGCAGAAGATATCCTAGAGTACTCAAAGGATGGACAGTCCTCGACTCACACAATGAAATTAAGTAGCACGTTAATGAGCATCTGTTGACAAACAGAAGTGAATCTGATTCAGGAAGGGAGGGCTGACTCTCCCCTTGGCAGCCGGGGGCGGCGGCCTCGGGAAGCGCAGGCGCCTGTCCAAGGACGAGCCTCGACCCCGGCTGAGCAGCCAGGGACCTTACAGTGCCTTCACTCTCAGTGCATACCAACAGGATTTTATAAAACATATAAAATCATTTGAGAAGGAATTGGATTCCTGGAGATTTGCTACAGTGTGCCATTCAATGGAAAGAAAGAAAACTCAGAACCAACAAACAGCAAATGATGATAGACCAAGCTCCATCACAGCTGGGAGGGACTAACACCACCTGGTCAGCTATGCTGACTTTCTGAACCCCAGAACTGGAACAAAAGATGCTGAGCTGAGATGGGGAGAAAGAGAGGCATAAATACTAAGCAGTTAAGAGCACAATTAAAAAAAAAAACAAAACAAAAAGCCAACACCTCCAAAAAAACCTATCCTGCTACTAAAAATTCAAACAAGACAGCTTAACTGCTGCAAACAAGTCAACTGAGTATTTCCTCAAAAGGAAAAATAAATTTTTGTTAAAATCAAATTTGAAGCATTCAAAAAAATTAAAAAAGAGCATTCTAACAAGCACACAGAAAGATGTGGAAAAGAAATGGTCCACAGAAAGGCAGACACAAACCATGGAGCAGCCAATCCCCGCCCTTTAGTGAGGATGGCTTTTCTGAGCCTGCAGAAAGACCCTGGGGGAATCCCACACCCCAGGAAAGCACATGGTTCTCCTGCCATAGCATTACTGCTTGGGAAAGATGAAGGAACTAGTCCTGCAGCCAGCAAAACCCTGCACACGTATGTACCAGGAGCAGGTCACCTCCCCTGCTCTCAGCTGAGCAGGGAAAGGGACCAACAAGCTTTGCAGCCCAGTGCCACATCGTCCCCCACCAGCCCAAATCCCTCCTGAGACAAGGACTGGGAGAAAAGCAGGCACCAAGGGCCAGGTCCCAGTTTAGCTCCTCAGGGATGGGGCTGAAACACACAGGGATAATTGATGGAAAGGGCTTTACCCTCCCCTACTGCAGTAATGGAGTCTCATGTTCTCAGTATCTTCCCAAGGCGTCCCTTCAGCTCCCTAAAGGGGAGATGGAGGAAGTTGGAGAGACTCCAGGGCACTGAGAGCAGCCAGGGAACACACATCCATCACCACAGCTGCAGCCATAAGCTGCAACTCCATCATCCCTTTGCATCACAGGCACTGGGGGCAAAACCCCAGCTGTGATCCATGGCAGGTTTGGGGTGGGCATGCCCATCAGCCAGAATCCAGCCCAGGGCCAAACACAGCATGTTAATTAGCAACCTCCTGCCTTCCCTGATAGCAGGCAGAGCCAGGGGGAGCTCCCCCTTTGCAAAAAGAAGTCTCTGTTCAGGGAAGGGCAGTGCTGTGGGGTATTTGATTGCTGCTGGTTTGTCTCTGACCCGGTCTGTGTCATTAGGCTGCAAAAGGACTCCCTGCTGCACCCTCACCCAGTGCACTCTGCTGCCAGCAGTGCACAGTGAGGGACTCCCACTCTTCTGAAATGCAGAGCACTCAGCAGGTCTGTGCATGGAGATGGCACAAAGGAGGCTTCTAAAGGCAGTTAAGAGCACTGCAGGGTCTTCAGGAACAGGAGGCTCCTGCTATGTCAGGCAACCAACACTGTCCCAGCTGGCTCAGAGGTGCTTCCATGTGGTATTTCTGTTCAGATTCAGATGCCCTTTCTGTCCTCTGGGATGAACATATTGCCCAAAGGGCAAAGGAGTTGTGGGGACAAAGCCATCCAGCATCAATGGGTCAGTCAGAGCAGCAGATCAGCCCTTTGATGCTACAGATTTCAAGGAAAACAGCTGGCACTGAGGTACAGCTCTGCCAGCTCCCACTGCCCACCCACTGACACACTCAGAGCCTAACCCAATCCCACCCACCTAACTCCACTATCCTATTTGCAGACATCAGTCCCAGAACTGGGTCTCAGGTTCCCTTTGGGGAGTAACAGGTAACCTGGAGAGTCTTTTGAACATATGAAAGGGCCAATTGGGTTGAGAGGGGAGAAGTATTTACAAAGTCAGTGAAAAGAGCAAGAGCCCAGCTTTTATGGACAGCACAGCTGGCTGGAGAGCAGCTGCACAGAGATCAGCCCATCTGGGGTCTGCCAGAACTATGTACAAAACTCAGATGTTTAAAAAGAACCTACATTTTCATTACTCACTTGGTATCTCTCAGTCTTAAAGCATCTGGGGCTGGAATCACAGCCACCTGCAAAGATCTCCCCATGGAGAGCCCTGCAAGTTAGGCAAGCTGCAACAGGGAGTACAGAAGAAGAACACAAGACTTGAAAGAAGAGAAAGACCCAGCCAGAATGGGTGTGGGGAGAGAGCAGGTAACTAGCACACAGAAACCAAAACGGGGTATGAACCAAACCAACAAGATTTGTTTGACTTTTACCTGTGTCCAGGTTCTTGGACTCAGTGTTAGAATGCTAACCTAAACATATTTCTGAGATTTCAGCAGGCTATACAAATATGTTTAAGTATGGCTTTCTGATGTTCACTTTTAATGAAGACTGCGACACAGACCTTGCTTCCTTTACATTCAATACCAGTAAGATTCTACATAAAAGCTTTTAAGGGACTAAAATACTGATTGCAATAAATATCTGCATGGCCTCCTTAAGCTGATGGAGCACGCCAGTGAAGAGTAGCAGAAAGGTCTCTGAGAGGCACCGTTGATTGCTTCTAAGTCTACACATATGTCCACAGATCTCCATTAACTGTGCGTTGAAACATCTGAAGAGGAGCTGCTGTTGCTGTTGGTGGTCTGTGCCCTCTTTATATACAAGTTTAGTAGCTTCATCTGAAAGAAAGAAAGAAACATCAGGAGAAGATACCAGAAGAAAACAGGTGGGGAAAAGCTGATTGCCGATGTAAAACTCACATTCTGTGGTGAGCTCATTTTGGGGTGAGCTGACACTGGGCACTCAGGAGGGAAAGCAAGAAAACTGATCATATTTCAGAACAGAGAAAAGAGGCTATGCCCAGTCCCACTGAAGTTACAGACAGACTTAATGGGATTTAGAAAAGCCTCTTTTATTTCACTTCAGCAGCCATCAGTTCACAGCCCTCAATCCTGCAGCCAGGTCAGGTCAAGCAGGATTCCCACAGAGGTCAGTGCAGGCACGCTGGTGATCCAAGAGCTATGGGTGCCTCTCCTAGAAAACACCCTGAACTTTCCCTGTTTCATAAAATGTTCTTTTTTCAATGACATTACATCCTCACTAATGTGGTACATCTAGTGCAACTGCAGTTGTTATGACTATATACTTCCCTTGCATGGATTTGTTTTCTTTTTCCTCTTTGCCACCTTAAGTCCAGATCCTTTAATGACTCATGTTTACATTTAACTTTAAACATGCAGGCAGTCTGCATAAACCCAGATGAATTACTTACATGTTTACAGTTTGTAGTTAGGGATGTGGTGGACTATGTTTGTGGCACTAAGGATACTGGAATAATAAAGTCTCTACATTTTATAGAGGGATTTCCTAACATCCCACATATAAAGAGGCAAACCTCAGCACACATAGCTGTCTCTTTGCAGAGCAATTTGGAGGCACAATTGTAACTTGTTTAGTGACAAGACAAGACAGAAATAAAATCCAAGTGTCTTTAGTCTCAGATTGTTTTGGCCTATACCACGCTTTCTTAACTATGAAAGAAATTATGACTTCAAAATAACAGAATGAAGCCCTCTGAACTAAGTAGCCATTCATGAGCATAGATCTGTTTCAGAAACGTTCTGTTTCAGAAACTGCACAATTCACCTTAAAATTGCATAGAAATTTTGGGTATGAAGACTTAAAACAGCAGAAAAAAATCTGCAGTGGCTTGTTGAGCAGCTCTGAAAAGCAATCAAACACCAACATAAAATTCTTGTCTGAAGGACAGAGTTGAATTAAGGGCTTGGTTTCACTTGCAGCATCAGGTCAACATTTGTGTTTTGCAGCTAGTCTGACTCCAGGCTACAAAGTCTTTTGAAGGGTCATTTGAGCTTGCTCTTGTCCCAGAAGGAAAGGGACACACGTGCCCTGCTATTAAGAGTGAAGCTTTATCTGCATTTCTACCAGCCCTAATCACAGAGAGAGCTGCTTGCTCACCATCCCCATGCACTCCCATCACTGTCTGCATGAGGATGCCTGTGCAGCCACAGAGCAGACTGAAAGCTCTTTAATTTGTATTGCAGATCTGGTTTTCAGCCAGAGCTGCCAGCTGATCCAGCTCACTGAACAATCATCTCTGGAGGTAATGCCAAAGGAGCAAGGCAAATGTGGCTGGAGAAGGACCTGCTCAGAGGCAGCCTGCAGTTACACAAGATCAAATGTATCATGAAACCAATCTCTGAACACCATTAAAATTTTCTAAGTGGGATTTCAAATGCTCATGCTGCTGAGCAAGTGTGGTGCTGCTCCAGTGGCATTTGTCAGGGTGAGACAGGATTTAACAGAGTTCAGGGATCTTGACCCAGAGCTACAGTGAAGCCACTGGTATTGCTGCTAGTAATAGCCAGCAGAATGGCTTGCACTTCCAAAACACCAGAGACACATGACTCTTGTACCTTGCTTCCTGTGAGTTGTGCGAGATGAGGTTTCAGTTCTTCTCCAATTACTGAATAAATAGCCACTAGGCAAAATACACTGGCTTTTCGGACACTGCTCTCCGTGTTATCATAACCCTGGAAATGAGAGGAAAAGGTCAGAAGACAAACAGCACTCCCCAACACCCTTCCTGAGCAATGCACTACAGAGCTGAGGTACATTTGCAAATGTGGCTGACCTAAGAGATCAATTAAAAAATCTCTGCTTAACATTAACAGCTTGCAACCTGAATACAAATAAAAGAGTAAGAGAATACAATCACCCTCTCTGTTCCTTCTGTTATTACTTATTACTGCCATAAGCTATTAATATCTAGTTATTTATAGCATTAGATAACAACACACAGTTTCCTAACACGGGCTTGGGACTCTATCAGATACACACACTTCTGTGCCCAGTTCAGATGAACATCAACTATCCTGAACAGTCAGGACTTGAGGGCAGCTTACCTATAAAGTAGGTATAAAGGTATACCACCTATACAGGAAATACCACAGGAAAGAACATGCTGAAAGACCCCTGTTCATGTGCTGATCTCTGGCAGCTTGGGCAGAGCTCAAATTAGCCACCAGGTCAGCCAGCAGCTATGGACACCAGTCCCAAGCTCAGGCCATCAGCCCATCACTCAGCAGCCATCCCACCCATGAGGAAGGCAGACATCACTCCAGCCTGTGGGATGCTGGCTCCTCTGGATGCAGGGTGACCTCTGCCAGGAAAGCCAGCAGATGGATGCAGGATGCAGCACAGCTGGGGCTGCTCCAGCTGCAGGGCCAAATTTCAGCCCAAAATGACAGTCTGCAATCCCACAAAGCACTGAGCTAGGAAAGAGGAGACCTTGGTGAGCTCAGAGAAACACCAAGCTATTGAGCAGCAAGGTGGACAAAAGGCTGAGCCTCCTCATCAGGGCCAGGACAAGCATCACAACTCTCCCCTGCCAGGCTTCTTCCATAGGGTCCCCATCTGGTCATGGAGAGCCTGCTCCAGGCTGTTGAGCTGCACACTTGTGCTCACACTGCTGCTGACACTCCTTGCCTCCTCACCACTCTGTCAGGACCCTCAGCATGGTAAACAAGCACAAAGGTGATTCTCCCCACACACAGTCCTTCAGCCAGGATCCCAAAATACTTCCCAAATGTAAGGAGCAAATTCCTTCGATCACTGAGTTCCTAAGGTAAGGAAATATCTCAGGCAAACTAGGCTCTGAAACAAGAACCATTTAAAGTAATTAAAATGACAAATAAAACTGCCTTTTTAAAGGCATGCTGTTCTCAGACTTTTCCAGTGCATCAAAGCTTTGCTGTTCAGATTGTTGTCCCCAACAATGATGGCTAAAACCATTTTACAACAAAAGTTTAGATGAATACAGAATTGTCCAATTCCCAGAAGTCGAGATTTAAGAATTGCAAGAGCTGACACTACAAAGTTGGGATGAATGCCAGGATGCATAAGGGGAATTTCTGACTTTGCTCTTGTCCTTCCAACATTTTATGCTTACAATGGAGGCCTCTTTATCCCAGCTCTCCATGGAGGTCTTACCCACCCAAACACATCCCCCCCTTCCACTCTGACTGACCTGTTCCTGTCACAGTCTCTCCCCAGTAAACACATACATTTTCTCTCCTCCCCTCACTGCTGCTTCATGTATTTCCTTCTTGTGTGCAGCCCCATCCCAGCCCTGCCAGCTGCTTGTGCAGGGGACCAAAAGACAACACTGCTACAGCCAGTGCTCAAAGCTAAATCCACAGTGTATAACCAATTCCTAGCACTGGCAAAAACACAGCTCCCCACCCAGCCCAAGAGGGTGAATGAAGTCAGCAAGTAGTTTGGTCCTAATTTCAGAGTGAAAAGAGGAAAGGAGCAACCTGCCTGCTGGGATTCAAATTCAAGTGCAAAGTACCATCAAAGCACAGAAGAGCTCAGCAGAATTGAACCGGAATTAAAGGGCACGACAAGATGTATAGAGACAGTTTAAAATGTGACTAACTCCTACCCTCAAATTTATTACATGGCTGCTACAGGCTTATCTAAGAGTCAGAAAAAGGCATCTGATTGTCCATGTAAGAACCTGAGTTTCCTTTCCTTAACACTAAAAAGAACAAAAACTCATATATAAAAAAATTATTTTACCAAAAATGAAATGGCCTTATTTACCAAAATCTGGCCCCAGAGGATCCATCATTCTCCCTCCCTTAGGGCACAGATTTCACAAATTAATGGTGGCTTCTGCTCAGGAGCAGTGACATGGGATTCTGTACCTGTAACAACCCAGGAATGATATCAGGTAGGAGCTGATGCAACGATTCCTTGGAAATCCTCTCGATGACTTTCGTTTGCATTTTGATGGCAGCTAAGTTAATTGGATAATCTGCAGTCTGAATGATGGGGCAAAGCACCTTGATGCACTGCTCAGGGTGGATGGAACTCGCCAGGGTGGAAGCAGCTTCTTCAGCAGCTCTGACAACCTGAAATGAAAGTAGAGCAAACCCTTATGTTAATGAGGTCACACTTGACAGCCAACACCGCTGGTGTGTGCTAGGAATGACTGCCAGGAAATGCTTGGGGATGCTCATTAACAGATCTGCAGGAGGCTCTGTCGAGGGGCAACTGACTCTGAAATTTCACATCCTCTGTCTCCACTGAGATCTTTGTTCCAGCCAGTGGCAAGAGGTCCTTCCTGCCTAATGCAACTGAGTCAGAGTTGTGGCTAGTTTGAAAAAATGATCTGTCACCCAAGATAGGCACTTCCATCCCAGGAGGAGTGAGAGGATGACATCTCTCCAGCCACTGTCAAAGAACCCAAACCCACCAGCTTAGACTTACACAAAATGTATCTCCTGAACCATTAGCACAACTGGTTGCAGCTTTCAGTGTGCACCTCAGTGCCAAGTAGCCCATGCTGAGACACCCAGGGCAGCTGAGTCCTGCCCCTTCCCAGCTGAACTATGCTGCAGCCAAATCCAGGTCACAGACACAAACAAGCTTCAGGGAGTCCCTGACCAGGCAGCTCTGCTCTCAGCACATCTAACCCATCAAGGCAGCACTGGGATCACCATACAAAATGGGAGGAAGAACAAGTGGGAACAGCAGCAGCACCCATCCTTTACAACAAGCTCACACTGTAAAGCAATCACAAAAAGCAAGGATGATGCTAAATCCAACTCTATCCTGAGAGAAAGCAGATTCACAACTTACATTCTTCCCCAGCAGGTAGGACAGCTAGTTCGAAGAAGAAAGACCCAAATCTGGTCTCTCCTCCCAAGAGAATTTATTAATTTTACATTCTGCAGTAATTGGATAAAAAAGAACAGGATGGGAAGGCAGGTTTTCTTTTTTCAAGTGTCTGTGCTAATTGCCAGGCAACAAAATGAAGCTTCCTCTTGGCTGCACTCTTCCTGGCCACAAATAACACACTCTTCGCTCTTCATGTTCTTGTTACAACACAAAAGATGGGAGGATGCTTCTTCCCATCTTCTCTCACTCCTCACTTCTCTTATTTACTTCAGGGCTTACTTTAAAGGGAGGGTAAACTCTGAGTAGACAGAGATGCCCCCATGGGCAGACTTAAATCCAACACCTCAACTTTAAGAAGGAAGAAGCATTCACAAATCCTCATGTTTGGGATCTCCCAGCTAGCCCCAGGCATTAGCCAGCTAAGCCCAGGAACATTAAAGCACCCCTCTTTCCTGGTTCTGTGGGAGGCTCAGGTGCCCAGCACCAGTTCCCTACCTCCTCCTAAACTGAACTACCTGGGGTTGTCTGAAGTCAAAACTTTGAAACCAGCACTAGGAAATCTGTCCTAGGCAATCTGCAAAACAGCAAATAAATCAAACCACAGGTCTCTTGTCACTTAGAGTGAAGCCTATGGATAGATGTAGCTCCATCAAAGCCTCAAAAGAAGGCAAGCCCTTCATTATTTTTAAGCAACTACTGTAGATAATGCATGAACAAGGACTAGCTGGAAGCTTATCTTAGTCCATGGACTAGAAAACACAAGGTTTAATTGACTTCCAAGCTAACAGCAATTAATAGTGACCAGAAGGAATCATCTCCATCTACAGAGTCTGCTTCACCCTCAGTCATAGCATCACAGCCATGCTGCTAACATTCATCTTCCACTCATTCTGACAGCCACCTCCCTGAAGCAGGAATGGCACAAGATATTTGTATTCCCAGGAAACAACAGAACTCATCCACTTGGCTTCTAGCATTCTCTAAGGCAGATCCAAGAGTGAACATGATCTCAGACACTTCACACAGCACAAACATTGCATGCAGGCAGGATATGGGCAGGCTGGTGAAGCAACCTGAGATTTTGGACTGCTTCTGTACCAGTGTCCTATTTACAGAAGTAAAGCTGTCCAAGTGCTCCATTTACTTCAGGCCTTTCTCAGCATTTAATTATAACATTAAAACATATTCCAAAATGAATGGCAATCCACAATGTGGTCAATATTAAAAAAAATTCTTCCTGAAAGATCTGTGAATGAGTAGCCATGCAGAACAGAATGCTTGCTTTCCCACTTACAGCCAGTTTTCCTTCTTCCAGCTATTTCTTTGCTAATTTCTCTTCAATTTCACACATGAGAAGCATGAAAGTTATTATTTTTCCACATAAGTTAGTACTAGCTTAGGAGTCAGCACTGTGTGATTTGGTTGGAAAAGAAGAGAAACATCCAAGTACTTAAGGGAAACCTAAGCCAGGCTTTGATAGCACAGAGTGGAACTGCTGGAGTGGATTAAGTCAGGAGCTCCCAGATGGTCTCAAAAGGAATCCACTTCCTGGCACTGCAGCTTCTGATGTCTGCTTTCCACAAATGATGGAAAGCACAAACTTACAGAAGGCCCTGATACTTTACCATCAATTTAACTATGCACTAGCAAGCCACTAGCTAAAATACCCCAAACATTACTATTTGAACACAGGCCACTTGGGATTTTGTTCTGCAGCAACGCCAAACACTGTTGGGAAGCGCTTTCAGACCCTCAGAAAGACAAGCCTGCACATATATTACAACACACTAAAAGAAAATTGTAAAAAAAAATTAATAACAAAGCAATTAATTTAAATAAACCTTATATCCTCTTGGCATCCTGCTTGATAAAAAAGCAACAATATTTTAGTATAAACTTAGGCTAGACTCTGATGTCAAACACACAACCATAAGAAAAAAAAAGCACTAGGTGAAAATTTTAATGAATATTCTATCTGGATTTCAGCTCTGTATCCTGTTTGCACACAACTGACTTTGCCTATTAAGTTGAAGGCATGAAGCAAGTGCATGAGACAAAACGTCTATTAACCAATTCCAAGCACAAGGAGCATTAAAATACAGTGATAATTTTTCACAAAAGAAGCAAGGGTTCAACAGTAAAAAAGGTCACACATATTTTGCCCATCAAAAGGTGAGCAAGGAAAGTTGTTAAGGCACAGAAATTATTTTTGCCCCTGACAGTCCTGCTTTCAGCACTGCTGCTTGGTTCCAGCATGGATATGGCTGCATTTAGGCAGTGGTTGGCTATTTCACACCCCTTCTCCCTGCAGGGCCTTGCCCCTGAACACAGGAGGATTTCACATGACCAGCATGACAGGAGCTTGTAAATGTGACAACACCAGGGAGGCTTCCAAGCCTCCCACGAGCACATCTGGCAGACAACGCCAGCATCTCAGCCACACTTCAGCAAACTCCCTGAGTGTGTGATTAACTTTAATGACATGCTCAAGTCTCACTGACATCAACAGGATTCCAGCATGTGTTTACATGCTTGTTTGGATGAGAGCCTCTGCAGGTAAGCAGCTCCTGGCCCCGTGGGGAAGCACTGCCAGGTGACAGGGCATAGGAAGGGGTGAGCCAAAGAGAAAAACTCATCCCTGCTGGCACAGGAAGCCAAATGCCACCATTTTGCAATGCAAGTACTAGCCCTGTCCTTCCTCCTGGCTTTGGCAAAACAAACATTCAGCCACCCAGACAGACTGCATCCCACGAGGGGCTCTCAGTATTTACCCAACCAGCTCAGAGTCCCACTCACCTTGCACTGCCAGAGAAATCATCAGCATTTCCAAACAGAGGGAAGTGCATTATGAAAAGATACAACCTGCCAGGTCATGTGGCTACAAGAACATGCAATTGTAATAGAGTTTAGCAAAAACATTTTGCCATGAGGCACAACACTTGTGCCTTGCAAATTGTACATACCTTACAATATCAAAAAATCAAGTATCTTTTATAATCAGGGCTTTAACCTGACCAGCAGAGTGAAACAGCCTTAAAAGGAGTGGGAGAAATTAATAAACAGGATCAAGGAACAGGTCTTCCTCCCAGCTTTGAAGGTAAGATCAACAGACACACTTCAGGAAGTGACAGGAAAGGCTCATACTAGCAGTGACACCACAGTAAGTAGTGTCTGTGTAGTCTATCCTTTAAGCCCAAGAAAATGAAAGGGCGCAGTTTGCTACGTGCTCAGACTGGGGAGCTTGCTGTCACAAGAGGATTAGAAGTTAGACAAGTTAACTGAAGGAAAAAACAAAGCCAACACACATAGGGAGGCAGGTAGAACCATTCAGATGGAAAGGCTTTAAGACAGCTGGAAAGGGGAAGAATATCCACAGGGAAGCATCGTTGTATGCTTGCTTCTTGCTAGTCAGTCAGACAGGTATCAAGCAAAGCAAGATTTTTGTCTGAACTAATACAATTATTCCTAGGATCTCAGAGATACAAAAGAAAAGTTGAAAAGCCATCAAATGATGACAGCAGCTGGAAGCAGCAGGTTCAAAAGAGTGGCTATGAAGCAAGATGGGCAAGACTACAGAGAGCCTGCAGTTCTTCAAAAGCACAGACACTAAGCTGTGTGTAAGGTATGTCACAAACATGATTTTACCTCCCAGTAAAAGCTTAGAGCAAACCATGGCTTGAACTGGGTAGTTTGACATCATTCAACACAGGGCAGGTAGCCCTGGAATGCAGATCTAAGAGATAGCTCTTGGCCTTAAAGCAGCAGGTTTTTCTCCTTTCCAAAGGCTTACCTTATGCTCTATGCACTGGTGACTAGGTTCAGCCTGACTTTTGCTGGCATAACATGAGCTCTGTGTGCTGGTGGGGTCCTTGAAAGACATCTGTGATGCATTAAGACCTTTCTAGTGAGTCTCACGGAAGAGAAGTTTTTATACTTCCACCCAGTTTGCTTTAGGGAAGGAGCTGTATTCACATGCACAAAGCCAGCGAGGTGTAACACACAGAAAGCTGTTTCACCTCTAGCAATGTCTTCCTTGATGCTACCAAGGAGTAAACTCCAAAGTAACATGTCAGACAGTCCCAGGAATATGCATGTAAATTTCTTCCTGATTTCAGTGGGAGAGGATATGCTGACATGCAGTATTACTGTGATCCAGACAGTGCCCTGTCACAGATCCTTGCCTTCTAACAGAAAAGAAAGCATCAAAGTTCTACAAAATTTGCTGGACTAACTTTGGATGACAATTCCCACTGGTTTACCTGGTTCACAGCACACTGCAGCCACAGGATCCTGTTCACTTAAGACAGCCAGAAATCAGATTCCATCTCTTCCACTCAATTTCTTCTGCTCAGCTATTACACTCCATGCATTAACATGTTGCTTGCTGCCTGACAGCAGTAGCAACCAGCTTAAGAGTTTTGACAGTTTCATTTCTGCTTTAAAGAGACACAAAGTACTGGCAAATAAGGAAAGAGAAATGTCCTGACTCCCCTAAGGCAGAACATGCCAGGTGCACAGGCTACACAAGGCACCAGTGCAACATGCAGGGATCTCAGCACCTGGATGAGAGCTGGAGTACTTGGCCAGGATTGCTAGTTACAGTGTCTCTGCAGGAAGGTTGTACAGCATGAGGCAGTCAGGCAAAGTCCCACTGCAAGTTTAGAGGTTTTGTACCCCGCTGTGAAACACGCAGAGCGCCAGAGAAGTTTATTAACCAGAAGAACAAAGTTTTGCTTTTGGCTTATGAGGCATGTGGCTGTGCTTTTGAACCAATTTTTGCCATCTAGAGGTGCTCACCTAAAGCCTGTATAATCTAAGATGGAGTACCTAGTCAGGCAAACTCCCATCCCTGAAGGCTTTACAGTCTGATCCAGACAGGAACAAACAATTATGGACTTGGTTTCAAAGCAGGAAGTGGACTCAGCAATGGGGAGTGCTAAGCAGATGAAAAAGCAGTGTGATTTTTACAAGGATTCAGAGATGAAGTAGATTAGACTGCTTCTCCTGGGCACTAAACATTTGAAACGTGTTGGGAAACAGAAAAAGCACATTAACATATATTATGAAACATCAAAGACTGCCCAGTTGCAGCACTTGGTAGCTTCCAGCATGGACCAGGTAACAATTAATCTTCAACACTATGACCATTTAGTGCTTTTCTTTTTGCAGAAACCTACGTAGATCATACCATCATCAGAGCACAGTTACAATATATAAATGTCAGAGGCCAATCTAAAATCACCTCAGCAAGACAATAACAATTATCTACAGGTAATGGGTAACTGATTTCTTCTGCTCCCTCTTTTAGAGGGTTACAACAAATAATGTATAATAATGTATAATAATGTAAAATAAGCATCCCAATTATGCTTATAAAATACAGAAATGAGATATCTAAGATATGGCACAGGATCCTTTCCTTACACATAGAAAACATACATCAGTTAAGTCTACAGGCTTTGTGCCAGAGACAGAAGCAGTGAATCAGCTATCCTATGATTTTTCACTCTACTGCTGATTTCCAAGATATTAAACTATTTCTGTTTTAAAATACTCAATCATAAGAAATTATCCTCATTTTGCTAGCATGAATCTGAAGCAATGTCATATCAGTGGTATTGGGTCAGCAAGCAGAATCTCTCCTTAGTTATGGGTGAGTAACTACACTGGAACAAATGAGTTAATATTAACTAATTGGCAACAGAAAGATGGTTCTCTTCCAAATAACTCTAAACAAAGACTGATAAAAATCAACAAGATTTAATATCATCCACAACTTCAATTATGTTCTAATGCTCCAGAAGTAAATGAAAGGCATTTACATGTCAACCCCCCTAAATGTTTCCAGTTATGACTGAAGCAGGCTTGACTCTTCACATCACCCCATTAAGTCAACAGCATCGAACAGACTGTTGTACTACAAACAGTATAAAAACAGGACAAAGTTAAAAAATGCAAACTAAATATGAATTCCCCAGCCCAGAGCCATCTAGTCTGTAGCCTAGGGTACCATTAGTTTTGACCTGCTACTGAGGTCTGTGGTTTGCCAATCCCTGCATTTGCACTCACAACAAGGTGTGACTCAGCTCCAATTCAACTTTTCCTCTCCCGTATCCCTGGGGGAAAATGTGGTGCTCTCAGCTGTGCTTCTCTGCTGATCCCAGAACTTGCCTTCAGCAACAGAAGGCAGATGATTTTTAGCTATGGCAAAGACTCAACTGCCTAATAACTTCTGCTTGGACTTGGAAAAACAGCCAATTATCCAGGCATCCCAAAATATCTAACTATGCTACCATTGCTTTGATACTTCCAACTATGTAATCTGGAACAAAATCATAGACCTTTTCTTGTTTGAAAAAAAAAAAAAAAGAAACTTTTACTAGATATCAGCACTCAGTTGGGGGAGGGGATGATATTTGCTGGTTGGTGAATATGTTGTTTTTGTCATTTGGTATCTCCTGTCCATGCTGAACAACAGCAATATTGGAATTTGCATAGACAAACAAACCTTCCTAATTTCCAAAGAACTGCCTCTTACTATGGCTTCTTGGAGACAGTACCCAACCTCAACAGTTCAGCTCCTTCAAATTCCCTTTGCTTGGTCACTTTAGATTGAGTCTCTATGTGCCACATATAATTGAAAACCTGAGCAGTAGCTGGGAGCAATTAGCAGTCCCTGAGCTGAAGGGGAAATTCAGGTAAGAAAGACTGAAAGAGATACAGCTTGCTCAAAACAGACATTTTCTCCTAACTTACACAGCCTGTTGGACATCAAATTACCAAATTATAACCAAGGATCACTTCTGTCTTCTGCTACAAGGCAGAAGCAGCCCAGAAACAACAAACTGGAGTGACATCTTATCAGGACATCACTGAAACAAAGATTAACCCTTTCCAAATTAAATTATATACCAGCTTTTCTTGAAATAGTTCTTACAGTCTAGAGGAAATTTTGATTTTATGTAATTTAAGGGCAGTGCACCACTCCCTTTAACACTGCTCTGATATAATGAGAAAGAAAGCTGTGGAACAGACTGCTCAGAACTTCCTTTCCCTCTTCAGCTATCCTTTCAAAGTGCCCTTCACTCAAACTGGTGAATCCTCATTTAATCCCCTGCTCAGTGGGATCCAGTCAAAGGGCAGCTCCTCCTCCCCTCCTGGAGAGAGCAGTGCTGCAAAGTCAGCAGTGGGAGTGAGCTGGAGGGCCACCATGGGAAGGGAATTTGTGACCTCCTGGCTCTAGGCTATGAGTTTGACCAACTGAGCCATGCCCAAATGATCTCTCAGTTAATTTTTCACAGACTTAACTGAATCAGCAAGTCCCAACTACAGGTGAAACTACTTTGAGCATATTCCCAGGTATATATTTAGCCTAGCTCATGTGGATACTCAAGTACAGGTACCTTCCTTAACTTCAGGAATGCTGATGTCCTCACACAACTGACAGACAGATAATGTCTTTCCTGGGCTGCAACATGGTTCTGAGAGCCTCATTTACACAGGGATCAGAAAATACTAATATACAGAATGAAAAGCCCAGAACTAGTGCCCCCACTTAATACAGCTGTGCACACACAACAGATGGCAAAACAGGAATACACCTGCAGTGTCCAGCTGTGACAGCTGTCACCCAAGGGTCCCACTGCAGCAGCTGATGTCTCATTATGAAGATGCTATGCAAAACTGGCAAATCAAAGCCACACTTGCTGAGCACAGTACAGCTCAATTATTCTATAAAGAAGTGCCAGAACTCTCACCTCTCACTCCCAGTTTTTCCTGGGAGGCACCTCATGCAAATCCTGAAGAACCTTTCCACATCACAAGAATACAGAGGCATAAAGCATGATGTTTGCAACACTGGTCTTGATTTCTGTAAAACCCACCAGTCCCACAAGGACAGTGAATTCTGAGGGGCAAATAAAAACAATGCCGGGGACAATCTGGAAAGGTCCTACTAGAAAAGTTAGTTCTGGAGGATTCTTAGACAAAAAATACAAAGGGCACTGAGTCAAGGTGAGCTAAGAAGCAGGCAAAGCAGGAAAACTTGCCAATAAAAGGCACTCCTTCAGAACATAATGTTTTGTCTAACTGCTTTATCAGAAAATCAATTTACAACTGCTTCTTACTACTCTGAACTGAAAATGACAGGGGTGCAAAGGCTCTAAATCAAGAAGAGGAAGGTAGGCAGAGTAGGGCAGCCCTCATTCACTACAGCATTAAACATTTTCTACTTTTGCGTTCTAGAGAAATCCAGACTATTATTTTCTTTCCCTGAGCGTGTTTTTTCTTTTGCTGTTTTGATTTTCAAACAGTGTAGTTTCTGCTATCCATGGTTAAAATAACCTTGTGTCAGTCACCCATGCTTTGGAGTAGTCTGGTCTATTTTAATCATCTTTTGATGGCCAAATATCTTCAGAGATGCCTAAAACTGCTGATTTAGAATAATCCTGTTGTAGAGAAGAATAAATGCCTTAGATTTCAAACCAAGGACTTCTTCCTCTGCCACTTCAGCATGGCCTCTTTGTCTATCTTCTCCCATTACTCATCAGTTCCCAATTTTCCAGCATGGCCCAATTTCACCATTCAGTTTTCACACACAATTCTTCTTGAACACGGCCTTTGTGTTCTCTGGCACATTTTGTATTCTTACCTGTACATACAGAGGCAGCACAGTGCCCCCAGCATGCTCTAAAAAGTAATTAAACATGCACTTTTTTCTGACAGTGTCTCAACCTCTCCTGGAATGAGCAGGGAAATCCTGGGAAATTAACAAACAGTGGCAACCACTCTAGACAGCTCCAGGTCCACATGAATAGCTCTGACAGTCTCTGCTTTTTCCCTCACTGTTCCAGCATGTAAAAACCCTGTCTCTTCATACTGGTACACTTAACACTGATTTGTTCCACTGCCAAGAAGATGGCCCAACATGTTTGCGAGTTACGTCTCACAGGTCTTACATTTCTTCAGCAGGTCCGTATTGCCTTCTCAGCAGCTGAAGGGCTCACTCACCTCCTTGTGGGAATCCTTGTGTGCTTCCAGTGTTTTCATGATAGTCAACTCCGCGTAGTTCTTAAACCTCGCCGGCTGGTTCCGGAGGATCTCCCGCAGGACTCGCAGCGCCAGGGCTCTTATCGAATGCTGGGTCGAGAAAAACAGACATTAGAAAATGATTAGAGAAAGTTGCTCGCAAAATTGTAGTTTGAAGTGAATTCTCATGGCTCCCTATGCCACCAGCTCCAGTGGAGTGAGCAGTGGAATCAATGTAACAAAATTCAGAATTGGGCTCCTTGCTTGCTCTTGCACAAAGTGACTCATAAAATGACTGTTCTCACATATACAAGAATCAGAATGATTACTTTCCTAAATTCCATATTCTTTTGGCAATAGAGTACAAATTTGTACTCACAGGAGGACATCTGCATGACATGTATCTACTAAGAAGGTCAGATCACAAATGTTTTGCCTTTCTTCTTTTGCTCAGCTTGGCAGATATCAAATTGGGCTCCATCCGTGCCACAAAGCTGTTTCTCATGTACTAAAGCAGTAAACCTGACTCCTTCTGTAACTCCTATGGAAATTACTTCCAAGGACTTAAGTTACTGTAGTCAACACTGACCTATGTCTTCATCCTTCCTATCAAAAGATCACGAGCAGAAGGGATTTGTAACACCTGTTTCAATTTCATAACTTACATTAAATTTTTGACCTGTGGCCACTCCAACCAGATTTCATTATTTCAGCAGAGGAATACATACTTCATACTCTGCCTTTAAAATATGTGCTTTGCTATTCATCTGCAAAATTCCTACAGTAGCACAATTCACATGCACTTAAGACAAAGTCAGACCTTCTGATACTTGTGTGATGGTGCTATCATTAAATATGTAGAACCAGAGCACTTTTTTTAGTTTATGCTTAAACTAAGAACAATGACTGAGAAAATGCCAGCCACCTATCCTGCTTAAGAATTAACATTTCTGAGAGCATGACATATATTTTACAAGGAGTATAAGAAATACAATAGATTTTTTAATCAGATGAGACAATAAACAGAACTGTGAATGCTTTGAAACCTCAATATTGTAACATTCAGATGGAGCATGGCTCTTATGTGAAGGTGCAGTGGGGTGTTAAGCCATTACCAAATATTATTATGCTGCAAGTTGAACAAACATCCCCAAACGGAGAAAAGCCTAGCCTGTAAATTACCACTTTGATCAACTACCAAACATAAAACTGTGATAATAACACTTTTTTTTTTAACATTTCAAAACAAGATCCCCTATAAAAGCAGCTTGCTCTTGAAGACATTTTTACATGAGACAGAGACCCATCCCATGAGATTTAACAGCCTGGGTCTTTAAACTACACAGGAAAAAAATTAATTCTAGAATGCCTTTATTCTCCTTGCTGGGAATGGATATAATATAGCTAAGAGTTTGTAACTTCATCCTAACCCAGAAGAGAATAACCGAAGTCTTGACAGTTTTTTTACTAGACTAGAACTTTTTTTCTGATTCAATTTCCTAGCTATTTATTAGTAAAACTCTGGAGGAAGGGGGCAAAACTGGGACATTTTGGAGTAATTTTAAAACTCATCACTGAACAGAAAACTAAAGTAGAGTTGTCAATCTTCAAAAGAAAAAATGAGCAGTGCAGTATCACTGATGAGTGGCAGGTTTCATTTGAACTGATGTGTAGGAATTATTACCCAAGATGAAGCAATGTACAGGAGAATTAAGACAAAATCTACATCTCACATCTTTGTCTCCAAGCGTTTCCAGCAGCAAGAGCAGAATGGTTTTGAAATGCTCCTCCCAAACTCCAAGATTATCTTCCCTTGTGATCTTTAGCAATTCCAGGAGAGCTCCTTTCCGCTCCTCCACCCGCTCGTTGTGGTTGGAGAGCTCTTTCAGAAGATCAGCCACCAAATCTGAATGGTCAATGGGTACTTCTAGGACAAATGGCAGCAAATCATTTGGAGAAATGGGGAAAAGATCAACGGTGCCAAGATTGCTCACCCTCTACAGAATAAGGTTCGTGTAACAAGGGGACCCCAAAAATGTATCAACTTCCAGGTGGCCTCAGTCATGCAGGCAACAGAATTTGACTAGACCATAATTTAACCTGAGTTCACAGCATGGCTCATGCATCTGCACATGGCTTCTAACGAACCAGGAAGAAATGACAACTGGATTTCTTCCAGCTCCAACAATTACTTCTACAAGATGAGAACTGCCGTGGTTTTTCCCAGACATACACACCCAAAACCAGTGGTCACATGGCCTTTAGATTAAAGTACAGTGACTCATCAGTGTACTGCAAAAGAATAAAGCTGATGTGTAGTTGCACTTAAATGAAGTCAAACACTCAATAACAACAAGCTGTTGAGTGAGGCATTTCAGCCATGAAGAGGGAAGGTCCCAAAGCAGTGTCCCTACAATGCTTAAGGGAGAAGTTTGCAGGAGACCCCAGGCAAACAAGAATCAAAACCACCGTATAACATTTTTTCTCAACAGCCACAGATGAGGTTCTGCTGGGACATGAGAACAAAGGGTATTTCATACCAAGCCTTGACTCAGATGCAATGTGGTACACAACACATGCACAGGCAGGCACGTATCTGAGGGCACTACCCATCCACAAATACCCCAGCAAGGCAGCGAGCTGCCTGCAGTGTCACGAGGTGAGCCGATACAAACCATCCCGAAGCTGATCCATGTCATCATCGAACACTGCTTCCTTCAGGGCAGTCTTGTCGTAGGTGTTAATGGTGTCAGCGTAAGGGTAGGGGTTGTACTCCCGAGCACGGGGCCCTGAAAAGGCGCGGGGAGGCTGGGTGTTCAGGAGGGACGTTTTGTTATCCAGAGCCATCCTTCCGCCTTCCACCATGTCACTGCTTCCACGGCCATCACCACTAGGGAGAGCAAGGCCACCATCGCGAGACACCTGGGGGCATCAGAGGAAAAAAGGCATGTTCAAAATTCTATGGAAACTGCAGCTTGTTTGGACTTCATGCACCAAAAGGAGAAGGCACAGAATAATTTACATGTACTGTTTATACATCATACTTAAGGAAAACTTTGATTACTACCTCTTTCTTTGACACAACTACACCTGCTCAAAAGTATCTTGTGATCACAGTTTCTGTAACCACTCTTGCAGCATAAGATACCGTATGAGCTCTGCATTTGGACTGATCACAGGTCCTAAGCTTGTGAGGGAAACCACCCATGCATTTTAGGAACTAACATTTCTCATGACAGACCTGACTACACACACTCCATGCAAAAGCCATCACTGAGCCATGCTGAGCCTGAGGAACACCAGCACTGTTTCCAGCCTTCATGGGACTCACACAGAAGCCCAGGGTGCACATTCCACAGGAGGCCAGAGCTCAAAAGGAGCCAAGGGAAACAGTGAAACCCCAAATTAAGGTATAAGAAGTTAACAACCAAGAAGCAGAAGACACCTGTAAGAATATAGCTGGAATAACTGGATTTTGTACACTAACCATCCACAGACAGGTTTGATCACAGTGTTTTAAAATTTAATCTATCTGAGGACATTAATCAATGGAATACTTACAATGTCACAGTCTTTCTTTCCATCACGTTTGATTGGCTCATTCAGGTCCTCTTGACTACGGAAACTAAATTTCTCAATCGCTTCTGTGACTCCACGAAGAGAGCTGTAGATTTCATCAGAGTTTAGGTTCTCCGTGTCATAATCCAGCATACTAAAGACCAAACGTATATGAAATGTTACAAATGAAATTGGAATCCGCTTCTGACTGTTAACAAAAACAAGCTGGAGACAGATGGTTTGGAGTGCCCTTTCTAACAGTGACTTGTAACACAACATGGATGGATCAAAGCAGAGTTCAGGTCTGAGTTTCCCCTCAAATGGGACTAAAACAAGGAGAACACATTGCTGTAAGTGAAGGGAAAACAGGTTCACTGTTTCTTACATTCAGTAAGTGTGCTACCTTCTGTAAATCAAAAAACCCTATCCCCAGTGTGGCAGTGGTGTAATTTAAAAAAGAAAATAATATCTATCACTATGAGAACTCAAAGGGTTGTGACAGCTGGTGGAAATGAAATCAGTGAAATTTAAGTTTAATAATATATGAAACTATGGCAGATTTAAATGGAAAGGAAAATGTAACTCGACATAAACCTTAGTCTAACATGGCCCATTTTAAAGTGCACAGTGCCTTGATAAAAAAAGCATTTCAGTATTTGGCCTAAGTTTGGGAATTCTCTCACTCAGATCTGACACTTTCTTGCAGTCTAGCTGCTCCTCAGAAATTTCCCAGCTACATAAATTCTCAAAAGTTTTGGGATTCCTTGAGGAGTTATCCAAAATTAAGTCCCATGATAAAATGCCTTGCATGCAAGGGGAGACAATATTAAAAAGATCTGGCTAAAGAGAAGTTCCTACAAGCTTCGAGAAAATAAAAAAGCATTATTGGCAGGGCTTTGCTCTATCTAGGAGAAGTTGAGTTTTGCACGATAATCACTAAATTAATAGATCCAGCAAGAGAGAACAATTTCTGGCAGAGTCTCAGATGTCAGTAGAGCCAGAAGCAAATAGACTGAATCAGACATTTACATCAAGTTGTTTGTCAATAAACGGCAAGAAGTGGCTCCCTACAGTGGTGAATTACTATTTCATAACATTTTGGGAAGAATGACAGGATGGGCTTGGAGGCAGATGGCTGAACTGAGCTGTGTTCCTTTTCCACAAAAGAAAGATTCCCTATGAGGTGGGTGGGGGAAAAACCCAAACAAACAAACAAGAAAATCCCTTCTGAATTCTGGGTACACAGCTATTATTTACAACAGAACCAAAAGTAGGATATTAAATATCTATTAAGTATCTAGAAGCACAGCTTTTTTTCTGGAAGAAACTTGGGAACTTCAGACAGAGGATAAGATTGGCTGCCCAATTCCTTTGGGATTAACACACTGAAAATAGTCATAATCCCTGGCTCCCAAGCAACGTGTTCGCACTACTCTCACACAAGCATCAGCACCATGCACTTTGGCAAAGAAACCAAAGAACAACTCCCCAAACAGTGTCTGGCAGGCCAGGGAGGATGAGAAATGGCTTAACAGACCAAGATCAGGAAACACAAGCTGTTCATAAACCTACAGAAGTTGAAGTATTTAAGGCTTTTCAGACAGCTGAACAACAGTAATGCACTGTGATGGCTTTCCAGACAGAAGGCAAGGCAGTTTCTTTAGAAGTACCAGTCAGGAATAGGAAAATCTTTGTTTCATACGATCTCAAAAATACACATTTTGAGCTCAAGCACGTTTAAATGAAAAACCCTTTAAGATCTATGAATTAACTTTCAAGTGGGCAATGAAACCACCATTTGAAAAGGTATAGATGTGACTGTACCTGTGTACTCACACCAAGAGATGGCATGACTTACCAAAGGTCACACAATTAAATCCATGGCAGAAAAACCAAGAAATAATCACAAATATAATACTGACAATAAATCTGCTGAAATCATCACTTCTTTCCTCAGGGATGAATTTTGCCCTACGCTGTTACCAAAGAACAATCAGAATACAGACTCTTCAGTGCTAAAGGACTAAGGCAATTCCTCAGAGCCACTAATCTGATGCATTTGTCAAAGCACAAACCCACATTTTAATAAAAATCTAGAGAATCCAGTGATTTCATATGTCAGGAGTAAGCCTGTGTAGGAGGTCACATTATGGCTGTGCTCTACATGAATGAAAATTCTACAACATGAACACACGTCTCTACTGACAGTATGTGCACTGGAATACTCCACAGACAACACAATGGGGGGAATAAAAGTAAAATGGAACTACACTCACCTTTCAGGAAAAAAAAAAACCCAAGGCACAAAAGGGAAAAAAAATTATGACCCATGCAGAAAACTAGAGGAAAGGCACAGGATGAATAAGAAGTGAGTAGAGATGAGCAGTGTTTAAGGATGTCACAACATTATTTTCCATCTGCTGCACAAAACCAAGGCAGCTGTCTATAAGTTTATCAAGATACAATTTGGCGGTTTTCCAGTCTGGAAAAAAATACATTTTACTTCCATAAACTGCTATTCAGTTTCCAATCCAAACAATGTTTAAGTAATCCACAATTTAGCGTCTTCAAGCAGTACACATTAACTCATGTCCTTGCACTTTCAGGCTCTGGGCTGGAATATATGTTCCATTATTCCAAACTTTATCATCTGGTGTCAGAAAAAGGAAGACAGAAAAAAACACTCTCAACTAGTTTTATTCCAAAAATCAACATGGATCTCCTCCACAGTTATGTCCACAGTGTCCTGGCAGAGTCAGAATACTGAAGTTTTTAATTCTTCAGGTATGCACAGAGGTACCTACTACTACATTCTACTTTCTCTCAGATGTCACAGGTTGTCAAATTTTGAGCCCTCAAAGAAAAATTTCTTTGCTTTTTTTCAATAGCTTTTCATTAGGACCTTCTGCTTTAAGGAAAGACCATATATATAGTCCTCCCTCACGTAACATACATATCTAAGTCAGGAAATTTACAGAGAGTCTGTAGTCAGGTTTAAACTTTAAAAAATCCAAGGAATTTAACAGAGATCTGACAAATTAAATTTGTATTCAGGTTGCATTTTTCTTTTAAAACCAGCATACAGCTTTAGTCCAGTATATATTTAGTCCAGATTCAAGTGCTGTACACAGACTGGAACAAAATGTGAGGGCACAGGAGGAGGAATAGATGTTGAAATTGTGACTGATAAACTCAGAATCTTGCGGTAAGGTAAAGACAATTTTAATTTCAATACCACAAATTTCCAAGATTTTCCACAATCACATTACACAAGCAAAGTTTTATGTGAAGTCACTCCTGAGCATTAAGTGTCCATCTGGAGGTACTCGAGTGCCACATGCACAGTGCAGCCAAATTGAAAGATCCTGCCCCTGGTATCACAACGCAACCAGTGCCTGCCAAAGTGCTCAGCAACTGTGTTCTGCACTGGAAACTGACTGTGAAGCATCTTCCCTACCATCTTCTTGAATGGGTACAAGAGTCTGGAAAATTCCACTTTTTTTATCCCCACTTGCATGCTGCATCTTCCCTAAGCAGCGAGCAACTGGCTGCCCATCACCTCTGCTCTCTGAAAGCTATCATAATCTCTCTTCCAACCAAAGCCTCTGCAAGTCCCACATTTGAACAAATCCTGTGGTGTGAAAGGTAAATAATACTGTGACACCTCAGACAAGTTGGTTTAACAGGTAGCTTGTTACCTGGGAGAGTAAGAGCGTCTGAAAGTCTTGTGGGAAGGAGCAGTGGGGATGGAGTTAGGCTGAGAAAGGGGAGGGGGGTGCTTCGACAGCCCATCTGCACTCCAACCCCAGAGCCGACTGCCGTGACCAGAGGAGAAACAAAAGAGAGAAAAAACAGAGAAAGGAGAGGGAGGGGAAAAAAAAGAAACTATAATCTGAGTGGCTTAGTGCTGTCATGCTGCCTTGGAGAGAGAAAAAAATTAATAGAAACAAAATTAAACAAGAATACTCCATTGCGCCTCACAAGTCTTTGTTTTGGCCTTTATTAATAATTTCCATTTTTATTCCTAACATAATAATATGATTCACAAAAAATCCAGTCCCTGCTTGTACTAACCAGTAGATTTTACAAATGGATATAGCCTCTATAAACAACTCCACTTATAATGTTCTACACAAACAATTCCTGGCCACACGCGTATTCAAACTCTAAGCAGGTATTTCTAAGCAACAGGATTTCTCTAGAAGAAAGGAAAACTGGAATTAATTTTTTTATTAGACACCTGAAGGTACCTTGTAAAGTTTGTCTTCCGGTGCCTCTATAAAAGCCTGCAATCAGGCCCTACACCAACAGAAAACCTTTGCAGGGCTTAAGATCTGATCCTGTTTCACCAGATTCAAACTGAACCCAAATATGCAGCAAGTGAAAGTCAGTCTAGAGTATAAATGTATCATGGATGTAAATGTATAATGTAAATGTATCACTGTCTTGGTTTAGGGCAGATTTGGAGAATTTCACTCATTAACCAGCAATCAAATCACACAGCTATTACATGGCAGTATTATCAAGGAAATATCCCAGACTGCTGATTAGAATTCTCACAGCTCAGGTCTCACCTACCTGAACATGGGCCACCAAACAATGCAGGCTTGTCCTTATTGTATAAAGTGGGTGGCTTATTTTAATTCTGTTTCCATGCCTTTGCTTGCACAACTTAATACTGAAAGTGTCTAATTTTGTTTTTAATAGTATTTTTTATTATCAGTGAAATAGCAAGCACATAAACTTAGATAGTCAGATGAAATTGTAGCCTTTTATTCTGATGCATTTCATCTTAAGATCTTTGAAGTACTAAATTGTTTTCTTAATTTTGGGTGATTTTTTAACTTGTTTTTAATAACTGAAATTAAGCACAGGCTTCTGGGCTACTAAGAATGGCAGAAACTAATTCCAAATGTATTCATTTGATATTCCTTCAATTACTCCTACAAAATTCTATGTGAAAGTTCCCAACCTGAATGTAACATTCAAGTTTGCAGAAGTTGATTTACCATTCAGAACAGTATTCTAACACCAAAGGACTTCACAACTTAGCGTTTTCCTTTTTGTACTACAGCATAATTTATTAGATGTCAGAAGATTTTCTCTGTCCAACACAAACCCAAGTCATTTATCTGTGGTTTGCCTAAGAAACATTTTTCTCTTTCAGTCTGAAGTCCGGGGGGTTTTCCTATTATTTTCAGTCTTCCCAAGTGCCCTTCCCTGCTTTCTTTTTCAGAAAGCACATCTTTCTTCCCTAACTCCTCTCACCAAAACCTAAAATTGTTAAGGAAAAAAAAAAAGCAAATACAAATGCAGAAGTAACTCACACATGTAGTGGATATGTTATAGTGACCATGAAGCAGAACTGGAGGGAATAAATGAAGGCAGGAGAAAGGACTCTGAAAGCATGCTACCCTCCTGAAGACTTCAGGGGATACTTAAGCAGAAGTTACCATCTGGATAGGCAAATCAGCTGTTTGCAGAGTCCACTTCAACCAAAACATTCAAAATATATCCAAATACATGTACACATAAATACACATACACACAACTCCCAAAAAATCAGTCACCTGGAATACATACATAGTAAGATGTAAGATCTGGATCAGTGAAATCTTGCTGACTAATGTTGAGGATATTGCCCACAAACCATTAGTAATATGGGAGAGCAGCTATGCTTAGTAGCAATTTCACATTCCTACAGGACCCAAACATCCTTTCTACACATATCCCAGCTCCAAAGACATGTGTGCCTCTGGATTTGACTCCAACTTGTGAACCAAGAAAAAAAAAAAAATACAAGCAATGCATAATCAAAACCAAAGCTGGCATTAAGAACTGGAGATAATCCTTTCACTGACTGCACTCAGGCTGCCTGTACAAAACATGGGCAGGGACAAGGTAAGCAGGGCCTGCACACAGAGCACCCCAGGAGGCAATGTGAATACAGAACCTGACTACAAACCCTTGGCAGTAGGCCTCATAAAAATGTAAAGCCAAGCCCACTTTTGGAGGAGAGCTACATGAAGAAACTGGGAATCTTCTTCCTTTTACACTGCTACCAGAATGACCTGGGTGCTTGTATTCTGAGTTTGCAGAGAGCAAAGGGACATTTCTCAGCAATGCTGAGCAGCAAACAAGCATTTGAAATGGACACATGACACTGAAGCACCTATACCAAAGAATGCAATACTGCAGCATATCCTGCTTACCACAAACTGTCAGCACATCTTTCCAAGCCTCTTCTCTGAAAGAAGGACAACCAGAGCGAAATGCTCCCTTTAAGTCAGGACCATGCTCAAAGTGTGCTACACAAGACATTTTTAAGAAGGATGCAGCTCAGCAGAGCATCAGAAGCTACTGCCCCTGATTTGCAGTAAATCTAAACTGCTGTACTTGCCACTGCCTTTTCTACAAATGGCAAAAATCTGCAGATGCTGTTACAGCTCAGAGGGCACTCACCACAAAAAAGTACAGCTTTTCCCTTCCAAATATTTTAAAGGGCTTTCATAGCAGCTTCCACATTTACCTATCACTGAAGAGTAACTTTTAAACATCATTCTTGAGTAACTAAATCCAGCAAGAAAGCAGGACACACTTCTCAAAAAGATACCTAAATTTTTGATTAAACACCTCCAAGAACTCTATTGAAAATAAAAGGAATGACTGCTTTCTAAAGGAAATTCCTGGCCAACTGCATCCATGACAGAATGCTCTTGAATTATATGCCCTCTCAAACTAGTCCTTGAGAACAAATCACATATGGAAAAACCTCCTTCAGTTTCTAAAGGCAAAATGCTAGAAAGCAACAGCAACAAGGTACACTGGATGCTTTAATCAATACTTTGATATTTGCCTCCTGACATCAAGAGGTGAGAAGAAAGCAAAGACAAATAGAAAACAGTGAGTGAAGTGGCAATAAACAATTGTGTCCCAATGGCAAAACCCAAAAGGCATGGTAAAAGGTTGTGGAATTATAAAATAAGTGCCACATGCAAACATGGCCAACAAAACCACAATGTAACCACAGCGAGACACAGTTAATAATTTCCTATGACAGAAATCAGCGGGGCAACAATGCTCAAGCTAGTCAAAAAAGAAGCAACATGGTTGGAACCGTTCCCCTAAAACTCTACCACTTAATTTTTTAATGAAACCTTTGTGGAAAAAACTCATAATAGGCAACTTGGCTTTGGCTTGCAAACTCTTGGTTTAGTTTTGAATTACAGCAGATTTAGAAGCCACAAAGATGTATTTAGATATCCAAAATTTTCTCAGGAAACCCAAATGATTCCTATGCTGCTGGAATCACTATGAGTATCCATTAAATGCTAAAGGCCTGTACTTTTCCTGACACACTGGAACTCACATGTCTAAGCATCCCTTCAGAGAGAGTTTTGTAAGTAACAAGGGTAGATCAACAGATTTCAGTGTAAACTACTACAGATTTCAGTGTAAACTGCTATACTGCACTATGAACTGCAGTCCTCACCCAACATGGCTCCTTATGTTTCTTCCACAACCCATCATGAAGAGGACAGGCAGACAAGGGCAGCAGAATTAAAGCTTTTCCAGCATGAACCAGAGTTTGTCCAGGTAACAGCTTGCTACTTTGCTCCAATATTTCTATGGTCCCAGAACATACTGTTTAAAATGTCATCTCCCCTGCTCTAGTTTCAATGCTGCAAAATATCCACATTCCCAGCAGACAAGAGTCCATGCCAGCTGAATAAAAGACTTTGGAGTGGACCAATACATTCTAGGGTAGCACCTGCAGCTTCAGCAAAACACCTGGTTGCAACAGACCTGCTGCCCAAAAGACCAGGCCACTGCTCTGCTGGTGAGGAGCCAGGTGAGCAATCTGGGAGGTATTCAGCACTGCAAGCCACCATCTCTGCTTGCCCTGCATCCTCACAAAGAATAAGAGGGGAACAGCACATACAGCACTTCTTTCAGCAGCACAAGCCCTATACTACAGTCAGAAGAATTACTGATTACAAGTCCATACCTAAAGAACAGACACAATCTGAAACTACTGTTCTGAGGGTCATCACAGACTTTGTGACATATGCAATCTCAACAAGACCTTATTTCTAATGCTGCCAATTAATACCACCTTTATTACTCACAAATGTAATTCTGAAGAAGGCCACAAAAGGAGATTAATATGAGAAGAAAAGACATTAAGATTAGACAGACAGCATGAGTACTGGAACACTGAAGTCAATCACCAGCCACATATTATCATGTTCAAACACTGCTTCTTTGCAGAAATCTACTGTAAATGTATTGTCTTGTTTTTGCTTTCAAAGTGAGTCATATTCTTCAAATGTACACTCAGTGTTGAAATCCTTTAGTATTTTGCAAGGGGTTTAATTAGCCTGCCACATTACCTTGGAGACAGTCCACCATGGGAACAGTTGGTAGGTGAAGTTAAGGGGCTGGTTCTGCTGCTGGAGTGCCGGGAAGGAGTCCGACCAAGGGTATTGCTGGGGGAGCCCTGACACAGAAGCAGGAAGACAGGGATTAGCAACGTGTTGCAATGCACAGACAGGAGTACAGCAACAGGTCCAAACAGTGCCTCTGTTTGCTCTAGACAAGCTTAGTGCAGTTTTGATTATGCCTCTTGACCTAAAAATCTGCAACTATGGTTCATGTAGTCATTAATATGCTCCTGAAGAAATGACTCTCAAGATAAAGCAAGTGTATGTGCACTTCTCTACAACCCACAGTAACTGCAATTTAAATACACAACATGTATGGCCCACAAATACTGCCAAAGAAATGGTTCATCAATCCAGCTTCTCAAACAAAATTTGCAAAGCTCCAAAATATGCTCACCATTACCCTGGCAATTTAGTCTTCTAATTACACAGCTATTTTCCACATTGTCTAAAGCATTCTGATTATGCCTGTTAGGAGCATAAGTAAGCAGTCTAACTTACCATTTTTCCATTGGCCTGCACAATCTTTTATACCACAGCAAAATGAGTAGAAATTGCTCTCAATTCTGACACTTTTCACATAGAGTCAAAAGTATTAGACAATCCAGACCATTTGCCTGGAAGCCTAATGCTGCAGTTCTAGCTTACACTAAATTCTACTTAGCCCTGTGGAAGTGCAAAGATAGGAGGGTTCAAATTCCAGCAAGTTCTCAAGATTTCCACATTAAAAAGACAAAAACATCCCTAATCCTTGCTGCTCTGGGAAGGGAAAGAAATTTCCTATTTAAATCTACTAACATATTCCTTCAATGAAATAAAAATATGTAAGAGCTTCATATAAAAGCAAAATGTAAGGTAATAGGCATAGACTGAGGTGACCTTGTAGGTCACAATAAAGATCCTGCAAGCTTCTTAACAGACAGTATAACTGTTACTAAATTGATCTCAACAACAGTCACAATCTCAGAAAATCTGTGGTATCAGGCTCTGTTTTAGCCAAAAAGTCATTACTGGCAGGACTTTCAAAAGCACCACCAACTTGAAAGCACAAACCCCACCAATTTTAATGCACTTCTCAGTCATTTTTTAATCTCTTTTGGTTAGGACTATATTAAATTTTAAAATAACTGAGTTTTTTATTTTAATGGTCCCTATTAAAAGCAACATCAAACAAAAGCCTCTGTTGCCATATTGCTTAAAGACAATAGTTACAGATAATTCAAACTGAACATCTGCAACAGCTTATCAATGAGCTGCTGTCTTTGAGGCTCTGCTGTTTGCAAGGACAAGGGCATCTCACCACACTGGTGTTACTGGAGTTCTTGAGGTGGTTGTGCAGGAGCTTGGTAGCACCATCCTGGAATGTTTTTGGCAAGGCACCAAGTAACATGGTAAACTCAGGAGTGTTCAATTCAAAGAGAGAAATCAGGACTATTTGTGCTGCCTGAAAAGAAAAAGAAAAAAAGAGACCATCAGTTTTTGTTCTTTGAAAAGAGCACGCATTCTCTTGGCAATGATCCTTACAGTAAATGATGTGTGTTTCATTCAAAAAGAAGACTACCTTACCAGACAAATCTTTGAAATGTTCTTTGTGATATATCATAACAAATTCCTAACAGCAATAGTTAGTTTTAGTTCTTAAAGCTTAAATATATTTCTGCATTTATATCATTATTTTCCCAGATGTGAAGTGTACACCTATTCACAGCTGGTGAAAAACTCTTACCATTGTCCTGTCCAGCACATAAGTCAATTCAGATTTACTGAAAACAAATAAAACTAGAAGTTCAAAAAAATATGAAGACTCTAGGACTGCAATTTGTCATTCTCATGCTTTTTATTTTATGTGTGAATGGGATGAGTTCTCTTCCCACCCAATCTCTTCCCTTCTTAGGGATCCCAAGTTTGTTCCATCAAATGGGTAACTCACCTCTCCTTCTAAGTCTTGACCATTGAGGCGATAAAAGACTCCATCTGAAGTGGAAGATTTATGAGGATGGTGACAACCACCACTCTTTCAACCACAGACAGGCTAAACCCCACCAGATTTCCTAAATTTAGTAAGTGAAACCAAGGTATCACTGAAACAACTGAGAATTCTACCATTAATTTTACTGGACAAGGTTTGCTTTAGGTGCCTCAGAGAACTCCTGCCAGAACAGGATCTCCCTTAATCCATTAGCAAACACACAGCTCTGCAGATCCTGAACTAAGACAATGGAATCAAATGGGAATGGAAGCAGAATAAACCATAGTGTGCAGATCTGAAAAAGTAATTAACATCACATGTTCCTAACTAGACTTCCCCAGCAGCATCCAACCTTTGTGGATGCACCAATTCTGTGGGCTTTTTCCCTGACTTTACTTCAAAAGTATACAAACATACAAACATAGATAAAAAGAACAATAAAAATGAAGGCATTATGAAAGACCTCTGATAGTCTGCAGCAGCACCTTCTCCAAGGGGGGTGTAGCCATTGACACATCAACTTCCAGAATACATGTCTGGACACAAAGCAGTAGCTTGGGCTCACAAAGTTAAGCAGCAAAGCTACACACACTTTACTATGGAAAAGCATACACATATGCTTAGGAAGAGCAGACACTTGGGTTTGACCCTTTCAGGAACTTTCTACAATCTCCTAAAAATGAAAAATAACTTTGAAAAGGGTACGAATGTAATTCACTGCTGTGGAGATAAATGCACATTCATTGTTCTCATCACTTTATAGAAGGATTTTTTAGTAAGTAATGTGCTCACAAAGTTGCCATAATTAATTGTATTTGCAATTCTCTGTTGAGTGGAATTCTTCACAGATGATGAACTTCAGTACACAAGCACCCTTCACAGTGGAGGGGAATCACAGTACCTCATGTTTCAGTGTTCAAACTGCAATTCAAGCTATACTGTTTCTTCTGCCATCAGCAGCAACTAGCACAGCTTTGTATATAAAAACATTTTCCATCCATGAAAGTTTGGTATCATCCTTTTCACATGGCCAACAAAGGAACCAAGGCCCAGAACACTCAACGGGCTTCCAAGGACTGCAGCAAACAACAGGTCTTCAGACTTCACTCCAGATGGATCATGCCGCCTCTCCTGCCAAAACTCTCACTGACTTGAACAGAAACACAGTATGTCATCATTCACTCCATTCTAAAGATCTAAGGATGAAAGAAGTGGGGAGGTAGTTTTCCCCATGGCTTTCTCAACTCCATCATCTACCCTCCTCTGACCTGAAGTTTTGGACAACTCTGCCATGAAGCCTGCCTGGTATCCAACAAGGAAGTGTATTTCTGTCCATTTTGATCCAAGAACTTTTAAGCTTTTCACCAGCACAGTATTTTCTGTAATAAAAATATTACTGCACACAAGAGATCTCAGAACAAGGAACAGCAAGTTGAACTGAATGCAAAGTGACAAGTCATGCCAACATACATTCCCATGGGTGAACAGCATGCAGATCCTTGAGAGTTAGGAGTGGACATGCAGATCCTCTGTGTCAGAACAAACAGATCTCACATTCATTGAGAGAAAAAAAACCCCAAAAACCAACAAAATCAAAAAACTCAAAACCAAAAAATCCCCAAACCAAACCCCACACAAATTGATCAACAAGGTTCACAGATTGGGAGGTTGCTTAGGGATGAGAGTATCAGGAGTTATCAACTGGTAAGTCAGGAGCTGCCCAACAGAAATGTTCGAGATCCATCTCAGAGATCTGAGCAAAACCTTCAGCAAAGCTCCAACTCAAGCACTAACAGCACAGACACTGCCTTACAAGAGTAGCTGAGAGAAGTTTCAGTTCTCAGAGATCACTACAGCTTTGTTCCACTTTTGCATTTTGGCTTTAATAAAAACAGAACTATGTCTGCCTTCCCTCTTTGCATAAAATACAGCTTGTCTTTAGCAGTGTCTGCCAGAATTCTGTATACTCAGTGCTCTTCAGCAGCTTTCCTGTCACCTGTAAATGGTCACTGGGCTTTGAATTAAGTGTTTAACAGTAGCTCCCAAAGCTCACAATCTTCTGTGGCCCTGAAGAAAACAGACCTATAGTTTATGCCTTTTGAAATAAAGCCAAGGAATACTACATCCTGAGAGCGGTGCTCCAGCAAAAGTCTCAAGGGCAACACCAGAGTTACATTGGTTAAAACCCTGTCTATGTTCTTTCTAAATTGTCCTCAGACATCCAACAGCACTTAGAGGTTTATTTCAGGCAAAAGTCATTATTTGAAAGTGTGCCCATAATTTCCTACTTAATATTTAATACACAAAGGTCTTGGTCCCTACCACTGTAAGATCAACATTGTTATTTACTGGCCTCAAAAGCTGGAAGGTCCATGCTAGCTTGAAATCACATTTGTATCATGCTCCATATTTCACCCCTAAAATGCTTCTAATACAAGTAATTTTGTCTCAGTAATGAAGAGCATCCGGAGCAGCATTTCCACATCTGTCATAATAGTTGGATCTGTACACACTTGATAATCCTCTAAGTTTCACTTATCTAGCATATTTTTACCTAATCAAAGGACATCTTCTACAGGTAATGTTTCTAAGAATTTTAAATCTGTGCATTTTCAGCTTGTGACAAACCAGAGACATTTTCATATTCTCTGAATTTCTGGACGTCTTCTGAAAATCTTGCTTCATTAGATTACTGTCAGAGTAAATAAATATAACAAGCAATAAAAAAAAAAATCTTATTTCTGAACACAATGTACAAACATTCTCCATGCAACACTCATGCTTGATGATATATAGTCTGAAGAAAGTCATATCTGAATTTTCCCTTGCCTTTGTGTCCCTGTACCATTAGTACAGAACACTAATCCATCTCCTTCAGTGACATATAACGTAGGCCCTACAGATTATCTGATCTTAATGAAGCTATTCTCTGCTGGCTTCAGCTGGAGAAACTCCAGTCACTTCAGAGCCTGACTATGCTAGAGAGGGGGTCTGGCCCAGTGTCAGGTTTTTGAATCATTTGCAAAGGATTGCTTATGTAACTTTATTATTTTCCTTATCACAATGCAGTAAGAGATCAGGTTCCACAAGTCAGTAGCAGCTCCCAAAGTTTCACACTTAGGTCATTGCAATTGCTGCTGTCCAACAGTGTCAACTGCTAAAGGGACACAAACATTTCAGCAATATTTTTTTTTTTTAACCTAGATGGTGGATGATAGTCAGATTTATCAAAATCTGTAACTTTTTCAACTTTGCTGAATTGTAATAAAGTGTCTTTGAAATCTTTTGGGCTTATTAAGCAAGTAGATCAAGGCTAAGTGGAAAAATCCATTGATTTTAGAAAGGAAACGTGGTCAGTGACCTAAGGTTAATAAAAGTGCCTTATGATTGCTGCTGCTCCAGTGGACCAAGCAGAATAAGCAGATATGCCTGACCTACATGAAGGCAGTTTCCAAGTTACTCAAATATCTACTGGTGATGGGCTCCCAACACTGGCAGCCCCCTGATCTTTTATGAAGAACTACAAGAGAGTTAACAGTAAAACACATCAAAGCCAAAAATTACTTCAGACAGACACACTTTTTTCAGGCTCCCAGTACAGGTCTCTTTACACAGCTAGACAGTTGAGTTGAGACTGCAAACACAATTAGTGTGATTAGTGCACAAGGCTTTCAGTCTACCTGTTTACATTTCTCTTCCAAGTTTCCTTCACCAGGCCCTGAGGAGGCTGTAGTTGTCCTAGCTGGCAAATCCTCACCCACCCAACTATGCATCGTCTGGGTTTGACAAACAGGAAAGTTGGTATTATTCATAGAAAACACAGATTTCAACTCAATCACCTAAACAATACACATGGTATCTTTTTGCAGAAGAATTTGGATCAATTTCTTTCTTTATTTCAAGTAACAGAAACTAATTAAAAATACATTATTTGATGTCATCAGAAGAGCATTCCTTTTGGCAGAGGGCAGCTGAAATTAAATACTGCCACAATTCTCAGGCTTACAGATCATGCCTTAGTTCTTCTACAAGGCATTGCTTTGGCAACCACCTGGTGGCCTCCACAACCACCTGAAAACCACTGTTGAGGGTTCAGAGCCCAGGCAGTGCTGAACTGAGATGGCACTTGCACCTGGCCAGCCTGGAATGGGGGAATAGGTGCATCTCCCTGCACCTGCCCTCACAGATATCTCCAATTCAGAGGAAGTTACAGCTGAAAACTTGCAAACTCCTGTTTGAAGTCTGGACATCAGTCTGATGGACCAACACTGCCTATAAATGCCTTTTATCATGTGATCAGTCTGGGGAAGAGCCTCACTAACATCTACTCACTTTTGACAACACAATCATATTCTGAATGCATCAGATACTTCATCAGCCAAAGAAAAATGTGGGTTTTAATAACTTAAGGCACAATGGAGCAGAGGAGCTCTCTCTCATGTCACTTTGAATAATACTAAACTGCAGATCAAATGGAGATCCATGGAGATCAAGGGGCAGCACTTGCACATTAGGCAGCTTATATTAGCACACACTGGCATACGGCTTCAATTTTCCAACGAGTAGCTGATGTTAAGTGAGTTATTCACATCTACTGAGAGTTTGCAAGCTCTAAACAAGTGTTACTTTGGTGTACTTTCCAGAAGACAAGTATTTGCTGGCACTGAACTAGCAAACTATCTACCAAACCAAACCTTCTGCTTGTTCCTTTTTCAGGCCTAGAATCAGATGAGCAAGGACATCCACATTACAGACACGGCAGTTTAGCAATTTATACATAATCCAAGCATGTTAGCTTGAGTACAAGTTTTTAAACACAGTTTTCCCAAAACACTTGTATTAGCATATGCTGTTCATATCCACATCCTGAAAAGGAAGCATTTGCTTAACAGATTTAAATACAGAAACAGATTAAATCCATGTTGCTATTCTGTTTCACACAGTACATACTTTATACATCACCAAAGGCTTTTACAAGTCAGGGACGGTTGCATTACAAGTATCAAGGCATCGCAGAAAAGTGACAGCAAAAAAGATGTAGCACCACACCACCACATATTTGGATTACTGTTCTACAGTAGATTATGACTCGTGTGTGCTGTTGTTTTGTGACCTAGGCACAAAAAAGACTGTGGCAAAAATGTTCACTATTTCTTGAGAACCAGACATTACCCTAGAAATCAAGTTTTATTAAGGCTACCCTGAGTAACTGCCCATTATAAAATGGTAGTTGTTGCAAAAATAGTTTTCAAGACTAGAAACATAGGTTACCTTCCATTAAGAACTGAGAAACTTTACTTATAAACCTGGCATGACAGAAGTCTGAATTCTCAGGTAAAAGTTCCTACATATAAACTAAGAAAGATGAAGACCTGCTGAAGTCATACGGTTTGTAATGAAAACATGCACTTTAATCTGCATGGATTCTTGAAATGCTAGAGGAAGTATGGCACTGTAAACAGCTCTGTAATGCATCATATAAACATCACCTCTAGACTTGATTTTCAAAATAGAAACATCACCTATACCTGTGTAGGTGTGTGAGTGTTTATATAAATGGCAAGTACACACAAACACATTGTGCACAGAGCATAAGTGTGAGTACACATGTTCTGTGAAGCCATTTCTTCTCTTATTGCCAAGCACTAGCTCTTCTAGCAAACTGAGTATGTGCTTATATTCAAACTGCTTTCAGCTCAAAGCACCCTAGAAGGTTGTATAAAGTGCAGGGACTCAGTTTAAGGAAATCCACCCCAGCACCATGCGTCCAACAAGCACATCATGATTTTCTGGCCACTAACATTGGGTGAAAGCCATTTTCCTTACACTGCGTACACTAAAAACATTTGGGCTCTCATAGCTCTGCAGCATCAAATTCAAAACAAACAGAAAATGAGGGATTCTATTTTGGAAACACAGCTAGGACACAGAGATCCTTTTTGTTCTAATAGCTTTAAATCAAGTAAACATTACAGTCCACCAGGTGCCATTTTTCATGTATTACACTATTTTTCCTAACACTGACTATGTTTTAAATGCCTGATAGAAGTTCCTCTGGGTATTTACACTGAATCTGACTTTTTTTGGAATATTCTTTGGCTAAAAGGCTGACCTCAGCAATATGGATGTAGTCCTATGTAAGATTCCACAAGCCTGAAACGAAATCCTAATGCCTGGTGCTCTGGTAATTTGGCTCATCATGGAGTCCATGAGATGCACAAATCTGATGTAGGAATACTGCAGGAGTGTTAGAGGAACCTCTGACCCAGAAAGGCAAGGGCCTGTGGCTGGAGAGTACTAAAATAATTTGCCATTCAAAAGTATTTCTGCAAATGTCCTCTTTGCCACTGCTACTGTAATGGGCAGTGACCAACATGTTTATTGCTCAACATAGTACAAATAAGCAGTGCCATTTCAGCTCACTAAGAGGCTCTGAGAGTGCTCTTACAGTGACACATCTGTCCCAGAGAAGCTGAATCAGACCGATGCTAGATGAATGACCATGCAAAGGAGCCTAATTTCCTTTACTTAGAAGTGTTTGCTTTCCTATCACTGGTCCTCCTACATATATCACAGCAATATTTTATCAAAAGTTGCTTGATCTAGGCTTTACTAATATGTAGGTTTTGCTTATCAAAGTGACAATATTAATACTTCTCAAGAAATGACCTTGAGGATTACTAGTTAGAGAAGTAAATACATCTTCATTGCCTGCTTCAGCTTATGAAGTGTCTGTTTGCCTGCAGTTTTCTCTCTGAAATCTTCATCATCTTCTTCATAATTCAAAAACTGTTTCCAAATCAGTTTTGTGAAAAAAATCTGATCCCAAACTTATTTTCTTTGGATATCCCTCAACTTCACCTGCAAACCAGTGGCAGCAATCCAAGGAGGGCCCTCCCCAAGGTACTCTCAGGAGGGCTTCATCTTAATGAAAATTAGAGCAACACAAACACCCTCCTCGGCTTTTTGATTCAGTGCAATGGTTTCTTACCCAAATCCATCCAACTGTCTGTATTCAAGGGCAGCTTGCAGTTACAAGTGGGCAGTTGAAATAAAAAAGTTTTCCCAGTTACGTAAGTGGAAGGCAGAATGTGATGTACACGTGACACAAGGCTGCCCATAACATGTAGAAATGCCTTCAGGCATGTAAAATAAAACCACCACAGGAATGTTTCATCAACAGAGAAGCCAGTCAGGATATTAGGAACAAAGGAAAAAAATTTCTTCTGTCCTGAGATTGGTACTCCAAACACCAATCAGGCAATACAGATCTTGTTATTTATCGTTAAGATCAGAGCTGGGCTGATTAACAAGATGGTCAGAGTTGTCACTGGCCCTTCACCTCAGGAGGCCTCATTCCCCTTCAGCCTGTAGAAGGCCCTCCAACCCACTAAGATCCTGCATGCACTCACAGCTGATTCCCTATCCACAAATTCTAGGCAGGGGTGTTAAATAAAAGTTTCCATTCAGACAAGCCTTGGACACAAAGTTTCTGTAGGCTTTGGCCAAAGTCAAACAAGAAGCCTTATTCTAATTTCTATTGTTAACTGATGGCACTTTTCCAAGATCTAAGTATTTTCCCACACAGAGCCCATGCCTGTCATCCAAATTCAATCAGCACTTTACCTACGTAAGGATTGCACAACAACTTTGCTGGCAATATTACTAATAAAATGGTGAAGTTACTGAATTATAATGTCCTCACAGACCAGTCATCATAGTATTGGCATTGCCATCATGTTATTTTTCTGTGTGGTAATTAACTGGCTTTTGTAAAATTATTTCAGTCAAATCTTTAACAATTTCCAGAGGAAAATCAGAATTAACACCCTGCTACAGCAGGAAATAAATCAGTGCAGGGGAAAGTCAAGTACCTCACATAAGGTTAGATGCCACTGCAGTCAAAGTTATAGCTCAGTTATCTGAAATCCTGATCTGTGCCCTGCCCACTGATAAGCTCTTCTTGGGGAAAAAGCCACGAGCTGGCTGCATGTGCAGGCATCACCAACAGGTGCTCTCCTCACTGGAACCACCTGCTCCTACCCTGTGGCTTTTGTTCAGCATGGAGGGCAAATGTCTTCACTTTTCTTCCAGCACTGCTTGCAGGAAGTAAACCTTAAGCTGAATGCAGGGTAAACACCATAAGTACTAACAGCCTTTAAAACAAGACAAATATTTACCCGCAACACACTGCAGATCACCTTATTTTAAACCTAAATCTTGACAATAATTTCAACTACACATAGTTCATGGCTACTATCAGCTCTTTAAATGGTTTCTGCCCTGAGAGGGAATCACAACATTTTGTCAATGCACACTTTAGATCAACTGCATGTTCCTCACAGTACATCTCCTCTCACACACATCTTCCTTGTCTGAGCAGCGCTTATGTTTAACTACAGATGTCATTCCATACAGGACCATGAACTGCTTTATGCAAAACAGCACATCTTTTGACTTTTTCTGATCTCATTAGGTACAAAACACAAGCTGTAGTTCAAGTCATGTCAGATTGATTAAGTGTGCTCATTAAGTGTGTTTAAGCGTTGTCAAAAGAATACACAAAGTTATTAATAAAGCTATAGCATTCACTTTGGAAAGGTTTTTGGGCTAAATGACATTTTTTGTTCTATTTTTCCCCAATGCCTTCGCACTATGTGGCTGGGACCTCCATGACCATCACACATAGTAACAGTAATGGACAGACTATCACTAACAAAAGGATAACCTCAATATAGACTGAAAATATAATCAGTTACTTGAAC
Organism: Polioptila caerulea; assembly: GCA_013397295.1. Classification (NCBI taxonomy): domain Eukaryota; kingdom Metazoa; phylum Chordata; class Aves; order Passeriformes; family Certhiidae; genus Polioptila; species Polioptila caerulea. The sequence goes on from VYXF01002425.1 coordinate 2,171,486, forward strand.
AGACACCTTGATTGCTATTACAGGATCAGATTTGCATGGCTAATTGCCATGTGCACACAGCAGCCACATGCCTTCCTCACTGACAGGCATCACCAGTGTGAGGAAGTTTGCTTTATCTGCCTCTGCTCAAAGGTAAACCCCAGACACAACAGCATGGCCACCACACACAGATGTTATTTGCACTGCGGTAGAATTCAGTAACTCAGACTTGGGTGAAGAGGACATTGGCTGTGGGACTCCATTTCTTGTGGGAAGAGTCCCTGCCCCCATGAGTAGCTGAGCAGCAGCATCACTGTTCCACCAAGCCAGCCACAGTCATACCTGTAAATTGGACTGCACCACCCAGGAGCCCTCGGTACCACAAATGATGTGCACTCTTGCCACCTGCAGGACCTGAGTTCATTGCATTGGTAGTCTTAAGACCAGAGTCTATTGAAAAACTACCTATTTTTACAGGCCTCTTGTGGTACTTCCATCACACACTTTGTTTGAAGATGAAACTGATTGTTCTCTTTCTCCCCAATAACCTCCACTGCCGTCTCCATTTTCAGGTTGTCTCAGGGTTTACAGGGCATGGTCTGCTTTGCATTTAGAAAACCACAGATCTTGAGGGCCACCATAATACCTTCCACAAGGGCAGAATCTTCTGATGCTTAAATGAATCATCTTGATATTAAAAAGGTACTACTTTTTCCCCCCCAAGTTATATTGTCAAAAAAACCCACGGCAATATCTATTGTGTTCTTCAGAACATTTCACCTGCCTAGATTAGCTCTTGATAATCCAATTCACTATTGCATCATCAATTTATAAGTCTGTTAACTACAGTCCTGAGAGATAATGGCCAATGATTGCATATAAATCCTCTGCTGCACTGTTTCTTCTGAAGCCTGTGGTTTGTACTATGTTCTTAATAAAACCATAGTACAGCAATGGTATGATGAAATAACGATCACCTGTGCATTTGTTTTCAGTAGCCTAAATTAGCTTAACCGTGTAATAATTCATTTGAAAACTACTGGCATCAAAGGCAAATCCAAGTCACATGAAGGTTTAATAAAAAGAATTTTGATTCAGTAATCTCCTGTCAGCCCCAAGGCACTTGCCCAAGTACTACTCAGGTAGAATTTGCTGGAAGTTTTGCCACATCTGTGCAGGCCATTGAAACAGACAGAAGGATGGACACCACACAGTGAACACCTGTTTCCCACAGCCCACAGGGAACAGCAAACATCCAATTTTTCAGCTGCAGCAGATACTCTCTGCCTGCCTTTGCACGCAGCAATGATGACCCCTAATGGTGGAATGTTTCTCCCGCTGAGCAATATGAAGAGATTTTGCTTTTCAATGCATATTTCTACTTAAAATAATCACAACTTCCCCTGACAGCCCAGCAGCAAAGTAAACTGCTTGAGATTCACCTGAACTGTAACACAGAAGCAGCTGCTTTGCCTGATCAATTATTTCTGACTTTGGACATGGAAACATTAAAATGCAAATCCATATTCCAGATCTAAGTCCAGAATTTAAAGTAACCCTTTTTTCCTGAGGGAGACTATTTTACAGAAGCAAGTTTCAGTTATAGTGCTGTGAATAATCCCTGCAGGAAGTCTTCAGAAAAGAGGATCTTCTTTTTTCCCTCAGAACCATACATCTTTATGCAAGCAAGCAAACAGCACAGGCCCAAACAGCTTCCTTGAAGCCTTCCTTCAGCTGCTGGATAATGCTGCACACGTGTGTGTGGCAGCACATTAGATACCCAGCAATCTTTGCACGAGAATCAAACAAAACTAATTATTTCCAAAGTTATAAAATTGCATGTTATTCTAGTATTAAGTCAACATTTTATGTGCATATAGTGTTAAGTTCTCATACAATTTTTACATTCTGGAATTATTAAAATTTGGCTGGATTTTCTTTAAATCCAAGTACATCTCAAAGCCTTTAATTCCTACTGGAAATAGAAAGTAATTTTAAATTGTGTTACAGATGCCAGCTACATAAAAATAAGTCTTGCTTTTCTCTTGAGAGAGATGAGTATCATTACCTGTCCCATTTTAGCTTGCCTTACATTTGCATCCAGAGCAAGATAAAGAACAAGGTAACTATTACCCAGGCCTGACCTAATTGTGTCAGTTTTTTCCAGGTAGAGATAAACACACAGTGCTTAAAAAGAGAAGGGCTGAGAGCCCCTGGCAGCTTACTGATTTGTTTACTTTCTTTTAACAACATTTTAACACTGAAGTTGTGCTTTCAGTCTACAAAGCGCAAAGCCTTCACCTAAACAAAATACAAACCCAGAGATATTTCCAGAATGCTCAAGAAAATGCATATTTTCAAACCATGATCTCTTTTTGTATTGTAATAGTAGTTAAGGTCACTCAAGTACCTACTAGGAAAAAAAAATATATGAAGACATGCTTCAGAATTCTGTGTGGACTGAATTGACAGTTTTGTTTGGACAGTGAGGTATGTAAAATCAAATCTTTTATAAGTTAATCACTGAACTTTTCATTACGACAGGTTTGTTTGGTTTTTCTCTCCTTCCTGAAGAGCAATAACTACTGCAAATACTTCATTGTCCTGGCTTACCTTTCTCACATCTGAGCTCTTTGGTTCTGTAGTCCAAGTTATAATTCTAGATACAGCAAGTCTTGTCTCACTGGAGTTCACAAAGTCTGTTGGATCCATCTGTCTTGCCAAGGACTCGATATACTTCAGGATAGCAACTTTGACCTGAGAAATGAAAAGAGATTTATAAAGCTCAGGATTTGGCAAAGATGCATTTTTTCCATAGGAAAAGATCCCACTACAGATTGACAAGACTTACATCACATAGTGGGAAGGAAGAATCCCTGGGACATGTCTCCAAGTTGCCAATATAATTTCTATATTGTGCACATAATACAATAATTACTTTCTCATGAGTTCTGTGTTTTATGGTATGCCTGACATGACAAGCTAAGACAAGCATGTTAATGCTTCAGTGAAATGGCTTTTGATACTGACCTTCAGGTTTGGTGTCTGGGTCTGATCTACAATAAACCTCATCAAAATGTTAAATTGCTGATCAAATGGAAAAGAATCCCTGTCCAAAGGAAACAAAAGCAAAAATGTAATGCAACATAAACTAAATTAACTCAATACCTCAAAGCTGACATAACAGATTTCAACACACTTTTCTTCTTGGTAACTTTACCATCAATAAGAGAAACTCTAAGCTTAAGGATTAGCTAGTTATTGACCCAATACTGGAGAAAACTGCTAAATCAGTATCTTTACACACTGCTACTCTACTGTCTGTACACTTCTTTTGGCATGCCTGTCCATTTCATTTCAGACTCTGCTTTGTTCTCTCATCTTTAGAAGCAGCTTGGTTTATCTTGTCCTTAAGGTTCATACTTGGTTTTAATCTCCTCTTTTTTCCTCACTATTTTCTCCTAGATTATTACTACTTTTTAATTTCTTTTTTAATCATCCTATTTCTAGAATGAGCCAAACTTTATTGTAATAATGTCCTGTGCTGGACACTCTTTGAAAAAGACATGTAGCACAGCATTGGTGTGAGCACTGCAGTAGCATTCAAGGTCTTACCCTGACCTGACTGTTACTTGTGTTTGAAGAGCATGAAAGAGGTGCTGAACTTTGGGGTAAAGCATTTTTCATATTATGAATATTGCAATTTTTTGGGTACCTGTCAATCAAAAAACCTGGTATCTGAGCACAGACCCCCCAAATCCCTAAACTTTATCAGTTATATATTTTAAAATTTATGCTCTAAAGTTAATTATTTAGAAGAGAGACAGGCCTTTTTAATTCAGTACTTGAAATACTGTGACATAACTTTGTTCTTCTTTATTCTTATATTCATCAAGATTGAGCCCTCAAAATACACAGTACTGCTGGATTTCTAAGATCACACATTCTTGTAATCCCGAAAAAACCTCCACAATATTTGCCATCTGAGTACTCTACCTGGTGACATCCAGAGCTTTTTGAACTTTTGCCTGCACAGACCCCAACAAATCCGCTCCCATTTTCTTTAGCAACTGGGTCAGGAGAACAAAAAGCCAATCCTGCAAGTCATCTTTATGAATGATGATGAAATCAACCAGGGTTTCCAGAAACATGCTGAAAACCTATAAACAAAACAAGTGTCAGAAAAAGAAATACAATTCTTAAAATAAAAATATTCAAAGAGGAAGGGGTTTACAGTCTGAGTTTCAGGATGATTTTGTTATAAAAGTTTCATGAATGAATGATTTTAGTGACTACATTGCTCTGGAAAAAAAATCAGACAAGACATGTCTAAAATGTGTTGTATTAAAATACCACATGTAACGAATGAAGGAAGGAAGGGGGTAGAAAACACTTACTCTCTGTTGTGAATTCCACGGCAAAGCAGGCCATGCAACAAAACAAACCACTCGTTAGCACACAGAGTGATCAAGGATGCAGTTTCTCAACAGATAAAAGACACATTCATTGAAAGTTTACATTTTTTAAAAAATGCAATCTCTTCTCAGCAGAGTTACTTAAAACATTATATGCCTTGGATCAGATTCAGTCTCCTCAGTCAAGAAAGTAACATGTTTATATATACTTATACGAACAAAGCTACATGTGTTTAACACCACAACTAATGGGTTGGTATCAGTAATTCCACAAAAGCAGTGAAGATGACAGATCACTGCTCCCACAAAGGATATACTTGATCCCAGTGTGCAATAAACTCCCACCTTACTCAGAAATTGGAAATATTTTTCAAACAAATAATTACACCTCCACCCTTTCTATTACACATACCTTGGGGAACCACAGCATTAAGAACTTACAGGTAGGTACTACAAGCTTGGTGAGACCTGTAGGGCAGCTGGTCCACAGTATAATTAAGACCAAAAATGCACATTTTGAGCAGGACCTGTGACAGGCCACTCTGCCTGCCCATGGAATTTCCACACAGCAATCATTTATTAAAACTGGTTTACCAAGAGGTCTTGAAGTACAAAGATGTATACAACTAACTACAACAGTCTTTCTCAAACTGCATTTAAAACAACTGCTGATGTTTTCACACAGCCCTTACAGGTTTCCCTCAACTAGCAAAACTCAGAAAAGGCATGAAATTCCCTGTTCCTTTCTCCTGGTTCCCCCTTCACTGTCCATAGAAATCCAGTAGTTCTGAACATACCCATGGGCCCTACCTCCCCATTCTGTGGCTCACTTCTTAAATGTCTGTAAATTCACACCACAGCCTTTAACTTCAAAGGTCAGTGTTTTAAGGAAGGCAAAGTAGCTATATTAAAGACCTTGATTATGAGATTCAGAACAGTATCTTGGTGAGACACTTGCTCCCAGGTGTACACAACACACAAACCCCTGTGGCTGTGATGCTCATGACCCTTCATGGACCACTCTTCCCTCTGTATCACCAAAAATACACCCTAGAGAAGTGCAAATCAAACTGAACTTCTGGCTACAGGAGGTGACCTCTGAAAGGCATCAGGCTGCTCCTCAGGAAGCATGGAGTAACCAGTTCCTAGCAACATAAGAGAGACTGAGACACATCCCCTCCTTGTAAAACAAAAGAAAACCAAGGAGATTTTTAAATGCCAGTTTTCCCCGGCAGATGGCAGGGGTAGAAATACAAACCACTCATCTTGGAACAGTGTCAAATGTGCACACACAGTAACGTAGGAAAGTGAGCCAAGGCTTTGTGATCTTACCTTGCTGTGAGGGTCAGCAAACATGCGAGTAAATATTTCACACAGCCTTTTTAACTCGACTCGGCTAAAACACATAAATAAAACACAACATTAATCCCAAAGTTTTAGTTGCAGCAAAAAAAAGTAGCTAATAAACATTAACAGCTGAAAGATCTAACCTTCTTTATTTAAATGTTACTTCAGTCACACTTCTGAAAACTTAGTTTATCTAGGCAAAGCCTTTACTGGCACTCCAATTTAACTGCTGGGATCACCAGTTGTACATTAAGAATCTAATAAACATTTATTTTTTTTAATCTTAAACCAGATGATTGTATTTTCTGCTGCTTTTATTTTCTTCTATATTCTGGATTCCAGAGGACATGTGAAAATGTGCACATTTGTGAGGCACTTTATTTCTGCCTGGGTTGAGGTCGCTGAATCACTGAATCATGCATTTTTTCACCTTAAGGTTTTTCAAGTCTCCTTTGTGTCAAAGACTTAAAATTTTCAAGTCAAATCAGAACTTTCTGGTTATATACTAATCAAATCTTTTGCTTTAAACTCCCAGTTGCTTCAGGATTATCAGTCTAGAATCAGAGATTATTAACAGATCAGAATGGACTCCAAAATCTGACAGCAGGCAGGCCCGTCGAGGAGTCAAACATATATAAATGGAAGAGACATTAACAAATGGCAAGCCATTAAATCAGAAGATAATTACATCAAGGAACAATCTAAGTTCCTATTAGTAAGAGATTATTAGGTGCTTAGTAGTGCTCTTTTTATGGCAGGGGGAAAAAAGAATGATGCATGAGATACTGAGTTGGAGTCAAATGAAGAACTCTTTGGTGCCAAAGCTCTTATCTGCAATGTGTTGAAAAGCCTTAGCTTTCCTGCAAGGCAAACTGACAAAAAATACAAAAGCTCTTCTTGTTTATGGTGCAAACAAAAAAAGGGCAAGGCAGTTAAATTACATTTCCTGCATACTACGGATGCAAATAGACATTTTTCACAATTACAATGAAAACCGAGCAACTGGTGAAATGAACATTAACTGCTTAGAGAAGAGCTATTGAAGATTTTGACTATAGGGAAAGTATTTCCAGACCAACATTAATTCTACAATCCACCAACTTCTCTCTTGCTAAAACTAATCTTCAAACAGGTCAGAATAAGGCAGTACAGATATTTAATGTTAGATTCTTTCTAAGTAACACAGGACTTTTTTTTCCCCAATAAATCTATGCATGAAAGGCTGATTAAATTTTAAAAAGGCACAAAACCAATGGGTTCAAGAGTCTGCTAGGGAGGGAAAAGTCTTTGCAACAACATCACAGTAAGCTGTCAGCTGAATTCAGGGTGAGGCTGCACAGGCTCAAAATGACTACAATACTCTCCTGACATCATGCAGATTGCAGCTCTCTGAATGAGCATCTGTTTATTGCTCTAATGAATTTTCTTTCTGGACAAAGGTTATATAAAGTCAGCAAGTATATGCGTGTCTGTTTCTAAAAGCTCACAGACCCAAGGTAACAATGCAAGTACTAAACTGCAATAGGCAGTGGAAGAACATTTCCTTAAGGGACTTGTTTGCCTTGTTTTATTTAGAAGACCTTATGGGGAGCCCTTAAAAAAGGAGGCCACATGAAGCTTTATGAAACAAAGAGGACAGGTAAGTGCCATCCCACTTTGCATGCACAACTCTGTATATGCAAATCCCAGCTAACACAGGATCAGCCATCTTTCAGTTCACAATAATAAAGAAAACCCAGCCACATCACTGCCTCTTATTAAAGTGTTACACCACAACAGAAGGTATCAGGTTTAATTAGACTTGCCCCTTGGACTAATGACCTTGATGATGTTCTCAAGGTGCCGTGGGAACAAGCAGGATGATAAAATCTAATCATTAGAACAGGCACCAGATCAACTCTGAACCAAGGAGGAAGAAGATCAAAAGAAAACCAAAATGAAATACAGAGAACTAAACACAGTATCAAAAAAAAAAAAAAATAACTGCACAGAGGTGTAGTTTCTGGGACAGATTTAAAAATTATTCAGGATCAAAGCTAAGACAGCTTGCTAGCTTGAGGGACTGGTGACAGCACAGTTCAAACACTACAACCAGCAGAGTTGAAATCAAGTGTTTAATTCCACCAGCATTTCTGCTGGGATCTACTGACCTGGATAAACAGCCCATCACCTCAACTTCTCAGCACTACCTCCCTTGCACCTATCCCCAGCAGCACTCCAAACCTTGCTTATAATCCTCACACATTGTTGTGGTAAAATCAAAATCTCACCCAACTTTTTTATACAAGTAATGAGGTGCCACAGTTTTTCCAGACAATTTGTTAAAGAGAAAAGACAGCATACATGGTGTAAGTATCTCTTAAGAGACTCAAAAATAGAGTCAAAAAGCATCAAAAAGCATCTCTGATCTAGAGACTCTAACTATTCATTTTAAAAACCTGTAGCACTTCCCATTTAAGGCCTATATCACATCATGTGAAGTGCTAGAATACTTTTATGATGGCAAGAAACCAATTTTTTCAGGCCTGCTCTCAGTACACTTTAATTCAGACTGTTAACATGAAGCATCAAATTATTTTCAGCCAGTGTGAAGCCCTTTTAAAGTGGAAACAATTGTACAAACCCAAGTAGGGAGACTCTAAACAACCACTTATAAGCTTGACTACAATTTAAGTACATACAATTCATAACAGAAAAATAAAATTGTCACAGCTATTTGTGACTGTTACCTTCAAAGGAGCCAAGAGATAAACAGCTTGTTTCAAACACTTTCTCCATAACCTAAGGGTGAAAGGTCTATGGCCCCAGAGCCAGTTGTCCAGTTAACGTGACCAGTGGCCATGGGGAGTTTCCACATGACTACTGGATAATTGTGAGACCTACTGGATAATTCTAAAACCTCTTTTAAGGTGCAATGTGCAAAAGATGTTTGAAAGGGTTTTGTGGTTCTCAGCAAGGGACAAAGGTCTCCCTCTACTACCATATGCACTTTCAGATTTGGTACACATACTTCATTGCCCTAAGAAACTTCCCCCTACATTACACACAACACCATTTATAGGACTCAAGTTTCTGATATAAAATTTTTCAAGAGTTACAAACAGGATCTGTAATTACACCTAACACAGCCTTCATAAAGAATCAAAGTACAGCCAATGCCAGCATTGTCTGATCTCAGCTTTGAAACACACACCCCGAGTCATTTTAGAGTAAGTGCAATGTTTGCTTCACCAACTAAATTGCCATGGGAAAAAATATTGGAAGTTCAAACAGACTAATGTAAAAATGGCACCATCCCTTGAGTATGTTTACATTAACACCAATGTGGGAAATCTCACTGTGCTGCAATGATCACCTACCACTGGAGGTCTTCATGAGATAGATGAAGGCTAAGAGACGACAGCATGCTTCCCTGAGCCCTTTCTACATTACTGCTACAAGTTATACTGACAACGCAGCAGAAACCTTTCCAAAAGTTAACTGCAATCCCACATTGTGGAGGCAAAGCCTTCACAGGCATGGAAGACACCACCTGTCTTCCATAAGGCAGCTACATAATAGGGCCTTCTGTCTGTAGCCACCCCTAATGAATTACTGACACCAGAAAGCTATGAAGTCACCTCAGTGTCCGTTGGCTTTTCAGTAAATTCTGAAGACCTATGAGCCCTTCTTTCCTTTCAGACCAGTTGGAGCTGGCACAGTGGTTCAGGACCTCAGCCACATCTTCAGTCTGCCGCAGGTAGTGCGGGATGCCCCCGTTCCTGGAGCCATAGGAGCGCTCCGAGCAGGCGCTGGACGCGTCGCTGTTGGCATCGTCATCAGAGTACATCCCATAGGGCTCATACCTTCTTCTCACTGGCTTTTTCTGGAAAAGGGGACACTCAGACTTACCACGTTATACATAGTTACATCCACTCCAAAAGAAAAATTCTATTTGCAATCACTAAAAGGAAGATTAGTGCTACTGTTACAGAGACTGAAGTGTTTTAAAGCTGTCACCATGCATTGCCTGCTTACCTCTCACAGCAGAGCAAGACAGACCCCACTGATTTCAATGAGATTGACTCAGAGGAAGAGAGCCTGCCTTCCCCAGCATGAAAACAATGTATTTATGCCCAGTAGAATTAAGTTACTGGTAATGAAATTAAATACAATAAATGTTTTATTGGCAATAATGGTCAGTTGCACTGTTACAGGTACTATGATGATACAACCTCTACTTAAAAAAAAAAAAATTAAGGAAGAAATAGCTGAAAGAATCTGTGCTGGCATGCCCAGTCACTTTGATATCAATACTGAAGTGACTCTAGAAATGCACTGGATATAGGAGATGGCAATTTCTCTGTTAGTTAGGGCTAGGATTCTTTCCAGAGGCTGCTAAGGGAGTTGAGTACTCAAATTCCACTCATTTCCACAGCATGGCATTAGAGGACCTAATTCCCTTAGGTACATCTTTGATAGCCTTGATCCTTACAGAAAGAATAGTAGCATAATTATGGCAGCAAAAAAAATCCCTCTTAAATAAACATTAAAAGAACAGGGTTGGCAAGATAATGTATCAAAAAAAGATAATCTCTATTCTAAAGTGTTTGCTACAGAATTCATTCCAGTGTCCAGTCCCACAGGTCTTGGACTTGTGAAGCCAGCAGAGTTTTGCTTCCACCAGGACTGGAGGATTGAAGCACAGAAATTAACTCACGTGCAGTATCATGGGCGTTAGCAATAGGGTGGGGAGAGTTGGAAAGTAGAAATAAAAAGTCAAGAAAGCACTAGTACCTTGCTCCTGGAGTCTCCTAACAGCTGTAGGCAGGAAAATATTGAAGGGTGGGAAAAAGCATAGAGAATTATGTCAGAAGCTTATGTAGGGTTTGTTTTGCAACAAAAACGTATAGCAAATGTGTCTTAGCAAATAAAAAAAAAAAAAATACAATTTTTGCAAAATAAAAGTGGGTATAATAATGCCTGACTTTATCTCCTTACTGTTATCTCCTTACTATATCCTTACTGTTGCACCACTCACACTGGCTACAATTTCCTTTAGGGAGCTTGGAAGTGAGAATATCTGTTAAAAACTTTTTTAGAAACAGATCTATATTCAGCACCTCTTTGCTTACTTTTCAGAAACCTGCAATGAAAGATACCAGAGATTTTGGTAGTGATTTCTCTTTCCCCACATACTACTAGCAGCGTTTCATTTTAGAGTCTTGCAAAGATATTCTGATGTGAGGGAGCCACTATCTACAGTACAGCACATTTAATCAACTTCACTTGCCAAGTTCTCTTTCAACCCACAGTTCTTACACCACACTGTTTTGAAGATTAGCTTCTTTTTAGACCCCCTGGTTGGCACCACTGGCTTAAAGGCCTTACTTAACAGCAAAGTTTCCATCACCCTTTGAGCTCTACTGACAGACCAGAGCACTGATTCCCAGTACAGACACTGTGGGTTTAGGCCAAATCCAGCTCAAACAGAAGCACTGGATCCAACTGGAATTGTACAGAGGGAGTACAGGTCACAGAATGACCCTCCATGTTTTATTTCAATAGAGGATTTGGCTGAAGCCATCTTTGGAGACATTCTTTTCATTTCTTACTACATGGAAAAGACAACTCTCTGAAAACAAGGTTACTGGGTAAAAGCTGGCATCACAACACTCTCTCAGAAGGAGCCTGCACAGGCTTTGTAAGTTGCCCCTTGTCAGAAGGCAATGAAGAGAAAACTGGGGTGGTGGGAAAGAAGGGATCAGTGAGATTGTGCTGCATCTCCTGAAGCCGTACAAATTCAGAATGATCCATCAAATCAGCAGCACCAGCTAGACTTAAGTATCTCCCTTTTAAGTGTTCAACCTTCAAAATTTTACCTTTTCAGTTTGATGTTACTCAACTTCAAAGCTGGAATATTTAAAAGAGCACTCTCTAAGTCTAGCTGAAGATTAAGTCACACCCAAAGAAATCTCAGGGCTCAGCAGTCAATTGAAACACTGTGACACTCTCCTCCCTTAAGAAACCTGTATTCAGCAGCTCTCACATGCAGGGATAAGGCCTGATTTCATTTACACAGGCAAACCATTGCCTGTAATTATGTCCTGAACTGCTCTGGTAGCAAATTTGAGGTGCTGAGAGCAGAAACTGGCTCACAAGCTGTGACATTTGGTAATGAAAATGCTCACTAGTGATTCAGCCCACTAAATGCAACAGTGCCATCCATTATAATCTACTCTACCTTTCTTCGCCCACAAGTACTTTCTTTGTTTTAAAAGGTAAATTTTGTAAAAAGGGCTGTTTTTCTAGAAGTACTCTAATTGGTGCCATGAGCTGGGTAAAAATCAGACATAAAAAGGAAAATGCTAGCCATTCTTGGGGAAAGTGAACTAGGAAGTGGAGAATGGCCATCTACCACAAACACTGGTGACATGGTTCACTCGCCTCTAAGTGCATCTGAGACAGATTCTGAGAGATCTGTCTCAAGATACATCAGGAAATCCTTCCCTCGTTCAGGACCTGGAGAAGACCCATGGGTACCCACCTAGAACTCTACAATAATTTCTCCTGCCTCTACACATGCTCTCTCCCCCAAATATTCAAGTTACATACAATGGCTTAGCATATGCTTCTGAAAAGCAGAAGACACTTTCTGGGTTCTATTCAAGAGATACCATAGTACAATAAGATTATACAGGACAGTAACATTTTTTAAATGACATAAAATTTACTAGGAAAAGCAGTGAATGTTTGAAAGTAGTAGCAAACTAGACAAATACAATTCAACTTACACTGTAACTGCATGGGATGGTACAGATTCCATGCAAGCCAAGTTATGAGCTCTCTGAGTGACTACCCAGGTGCAAATAACACAGGGCAGAAACTTGTTCTTGCTGAAACCTCATCAGGATTGACACTAACAGAGAACACTGTTTTTCTGGCAAAATCTTTGTGCAGGTAATAGGACTGATGGAAATCTCTGACCCCACGAGTGCCGAGCACCGTCACAGTGCTGGGCACATCCTCTGACAGCCAAGTGAAAGGCAAACAGCTGATTCAACCCATCCTGCAGCTGCAGCACCAAGCCACAGCACTCTGTCTGACAACAGCTGCAGAGAACTGACATGGAATAAAGAAAAACACTCTGCTGCCAATATACCTGAAGTCAAAACAGAAGGTAACTCAACAGCATCAGACACTGGCATGATCAGAATAAAGCTATTTAGAAAGAGGAGAACATACGTACAGGTAACTTTAAGCCACTTTCCGGTGTTGGAAGCATTTTGTATTTTTCCTCTTACCAGTGCATCGGCCACAGCAGCCTCCAGATCTGTGCTGGTGCTCAGGACTCGCATGGCATTCACAGAAGCAGGCATCCTGCCTGGCTGTCCGAGTCCAAACCGGTCTGCACAAAAGACAACAGTGAAAGGGATTGTTAAATGAATTCACATTCATTTGGAATCCTAATCAGGTGCTCAAGTAGCTCTGCCCACAGACTCTGGGAACTCACAGTGCTTTTCCATTAAACGCCCTTTTACCCAGAGCTCCAGAGAGTCTGCCATTAGGGTAAGAAATAAACTACTGTTTGTTGGGCGTTGGAGGCAATTTTGGATCACTCAGGGCAACTTTTCATTTATTTATTTTAAGCTGGGAATTAGGGTATCTATTTTCTGTTTCTTTTTACTCAGTTGTCTAAAAGTTTTATTTTAATGTCAGAGGCAGACATGCCCATCCCAATCTGGCACTCTCAGAAATTAAGAGAGCTTCTCATTAACTTCAGAGAGACAGAACCATGCCCAGTGTCAGAACATGTAAATACTTGAGCACTCATCTATCCTGCAGCCTTTTCTCTAAGACAAGGATGTGAGACAAGAAGCACCAGATTAGTGTATTTTATGTCTCAAGGCTTGATTAACCAGTAGAATATACCCCTACACCTTCACAGTATAAAAATTAAGTAAATAACTCACTTGTGAAGTAACTCCAATTTCTGGTTCTCTTGAGAAGAAGCTTAAATCCCAGAGCTCTATATCAAAACTGGTTTTGAGCAGACAATATAATCTTTTTTCCCTTTCAATTTGATGGCAAAGCTCTCAATGGCATCCAAAGCAATGGCATTGATTCTAAAATGCCATTTACCCTTCTAAAATTAATTAGTTTACTTTATCATTTGATTTACTTTATCATCAGTCTACCAAAAAAGTTACTGAAATTAGTTTCTTTAACAAAGCCAAATTCAAGGACATCCACTAGTAGAGCTATGACAGAATCAGTAACTTTAATATCACAGGCCACGTTCTGGCAGCTGAGTCCTTCTAGAGGGAGGCAAATCAGGTACCAGACACTGGGATTCTGGCTCTGGTCCACAAGCAGAAAGATTGATTATGACAATTCAAGTTTTTCTTTCTGTGTGGGCTTGTGTTTGCTCATGGAGGACTTAGAATAACCCTCCTGGAACACATGCTACACCTCTGTCTCTGCACCCACATGTGCCAACAGGAGTTTTGCCAGCAAATTCAGTGGTGCTCGGATCAAGCTGCACGAACGCATTTAAGAGACCTTCAGCTGATCCACATCAGGCAGCAGGAGAGAGGGGTCAAGTCACACAGGTCTTTTAATAGTTCATCTATATTTAATTTAACAGTGGAAAAATACTGCTTATCAAATTGCTGAACCATATCGTGGATTTGCTCAAAACTGAGGCCAAACATGGTATTCAGCAGCTTAATGTTTTTTTGGGGAAAATACTGCATATCACAAAATTTCATTGCTTTCTTCTCTATGAACCTACTGCACTGAAATATCTTTTAGGGATTAGCTCACAATGACATGCATCATCTAAATCAGAGATTGAAGTTGGCCAGTTTTACTGTCCTAATTACAAAGCTTTATTTGAGATTAAGCTAATGCAGGGAAATAGGAAAGATTTTAAAAATCCAAAGTATTTTGAAAAGAAATAAAACCCCTGCAGACTAATATTTATTTCAAACAGAAGTGATATCTATCAAAATTTACTATTTCTTAGAGTTACGTACCCAGACAAGACATTTCTGATTTACAACAAAAGCACATTTTCTACAAAACACATTACAAGGGAAAAAAAAAATAAACAAACTTCTTAGAACTACTGCCAAAAAGTAATCAAATCATGACGTTTCACGAAGAAATAAAAGTTGTATGCAATATTACTATCCCCTTTTTTAATGCACTTGGGTTGAAGAATCACTTCAAATATGAAGATGGAATAGTGCTTTATTCCTAAAATGGAAAAATCTGTGCACTCTTAACAGAAGCACAGAGATGATAATGCAGTAGGTCTGACTGAAACAAAAGTCACCACTACAGAGATACATACATCATAAAGCTGTACAGAGGACAAGGATTTTCTTAAGTGTAAGTGAGATCTGGTACAGTACAAGGGCTGTAAATGTAAGTTCTGGACTTGGTTTTATATTTAAATCCAACCCAATTACATTACACAAGTGTTACTGAGATCAGAATTTGGCTTTAACTTTTGAATCTACATAGCATGAAAAATACCGCTGTCATTTGTTTTCGAATAAATTTAGTATTACATTAGAAAAGGGAAGATAGTTGTTTGGTTTTTCTTTTTTTTAAAATGAAGAACAAAATGACAAAGTAATTCAATTGTATATCAGTTTAAATACCCAGCATAAAGAAACAAAACTGAGGGTTTTTAACACATTAAGTACAATATGGCATGCTGGCTTCTATTTCCATGGCTATCAGGAATCTTCTGAACTACTCTGTGCAGTGATTTTTAGATTTGCAACACCCAAGTTACTCTGGGCTTCTCCCCAAGTCACTGTTGCCACACTTGAGTGCTGAAATAAAACCACAGGAGGGACCTCAGCGTATCTCTGATGTGGGGCTGGGAACACATCTGGCTCCAGGAATGACAGCACAGTCGAGCCCAATGTTACTGGGCAAGAAATCTGCAGATTATGCTCTGGCCACATCCCCTCGTCTCCCTGGCTAGGGATCATTCATTATATTTATTACAAACTTGGTGAAAATTTGCAACTACCATTATTAATCCTATTTTGCCATTTTTCAGAGTATTTTGGCCTTCCATAGCATACAGGTAATCATATAAAACTTGATTATGCTTTGTACCAAACCACAGGAGCCAAATATGAAGTGACTATCACAGCAAGCCAAAAGCAAATAAAGCATAAATCTGTATTACAACTAAGCTATTTTAAATATTTTTAATTATTTTGGTTAAATACAAATTCAAATTGTTATCTGAAAAACGCCAGTCAAATCAGCTTGCATTATTTCTGTCGAGTAACATGGTAAGGGAAATGTTTTTAGAGTTTTAGTTAAGTGATAGTCATTTAACTAAACTCAGGAGAAACAGAATATTTTTCACTCCCTATATGAAGGGTGTTAATTAAATAACTTCAGTAAAACTAATTCCTTATATGATTTTAGCCTTCAAGAAAACACTGAAGCCCTCATCTTCTACATTACCTTTGTCTCCACAATTAAGTAGCTGTTGTCCCAAAGCTAATAGCCCTCATTAAATTATTTTTAAGATTTCTAGTAAAATATCCTTATTTCAAAAGGAACTACGTGTTCTTCCTAACTGCACATCCAGCACAGGGGTGGGACAGAAGTAACTGGAATCTGCAGACTTTTCTTATTACACATAACCATCAGTCACATTAAGCAAAGCCCAGTGAAATTAATATAATTTTTTTTCTCTTTCAAAAACTTCCATGTACTTTGGACAAGGCCTTCAGAATTACATGAAGGACGGATCAGCATGTGTTATGCTCCAAAGTTCATTCTGAAAGCTCATCAGGTGCTTAGTTTTCGCTCTTCTTGTGTATTTTGGAGGGGATCCCGTAAAGGACTTTTATTAAGAGAGACAGGAGTCCAGAATATTTAGTAATAAATGGGATGAAACCCATTTCCTCACTGCTAGAGAGGAAAAAAGAATTTGCAACTACTCTGCATCAGTCAGGATTTAGCCCATGATGCACAACTGATCCAATTTACAGTAGAATTGAGAAAGCCCTGGATCACCCTTTGTTTAAGCACTACTCACAAAGTTCCTAAAATACACAAAATTAAAAACATCCAATAAATGAAACTCAAAACAAAAAGCCACGTTGAACAAAACCAGAACAGAAAGCCCCGCAGCGGTGAGAAGCACATGCCAAGTGCTGGCTGATGCACACGATGGCAAATGTTAAGATGGTGTAAAACAAGACTACGTATAAGAAGCGGATTCATGCAGTTAGCGCTTGTTCACCTGACTGCCCAACAGAATCAGCAGTGGAGAGAGCACTAGTGGACCTGGAATGACGTCGAGAAGCTGCAAGTAGAAGGAATGGCAACACCCACAGGATTAACACACATTGAACCCGAGACAGAAAATGCCACAATCCGAAGGGATGCGTGTGACCGCCACCGGCAGAGGTGTTTCATAGTGACAGGGAATGGCGCTGTATGTGGATGCGTAACAGGTACAGTGCAAGCCCCACAGCGACGCCTCCGCCTGTAGCTTCCCCCCTTCCCCTCGTGACCATTAACAGGATGCATGACAAAACTCATTTGGAACAGTCCCAAACTGGGTGCAGCTCAGCAAAAACACCCCGATGCACATCAGTCACGTTCCAGACCTGCAGGTCTGGCAGGCGGCCGTCACGAGAACGTGGAGCACGGAACTACAGAGAAGGGTTTAGATGTGTCTGATCTAAACCCCGAAGTGAAGCCATGAGGAATGGTTACGAATTGTGCTTGCAGGTATTTTTTCACAACACTCTAGCCTATGCATAATAAAACCAACGTTAACAAAGAGAATGCATAACCACAAAGTAGAAAGAGTCATACAGGGAGGTCACCAACCACTGCAGATAGAGGTCCTCGGGTTGGTTTCTTTTCCAAGTAAACACATACACACATATTCAGGTGTTGCTACTTCCAAAGGTCTCTTGCTTTTAACAAATTTTGCATACATGTTTCTTGAACCTCAGTATGCACATGCAGAGCTAACAAGAATATGCACATCACACACCCATCTAGAACGACACATGTATACAAAGTGTTAAAAGCAATGGAGCGCACACAGTAGCAGAGGAGCCTAAGCCAAATACAGCTCCCACTCCAATTCCCAGTTGTTAGCAGCACACCAATGACAAAATGCCTTTGGAGAGGTTTTCAGTTCTAGGATTCAGCATACAAGTGAGTTCTTTATGAAAGCAAATGAAAAATGGGCCCAGTCATTCTCAAATTACAGAAATTTTGTCTAAAGAAGTTTTCCCTGTGTCTAGCAATGACATGCTCACCAGCCCAAAGCAACTGACCCAAGAAACCGATTGTTCATTTAAGCAATTCATCACCACAGACTCACTGAAGGCCTTGTTGCTTTAACATCATAACTAGTACTGTCAAGAAATTGAAAAAATAAAGCAGAATCACCTTATAATACAAATAGGCTTTGTCAATTATGCACATAAATGTGCCGCAGAAAAATTCTAAGTCTTCTGTTTAAGGCAAAGCATTCATAAACACAAATACTAATACAATGAAATAGGAATCAGCAACTTGAGAAAAATAAAATTTTTGGTTTTTTCGACTTAGAGAGCTTCACTAAAAGCTATATGCAATGTGGCCTTTGGCCATGGAGAACACACACGTTTGTTCAAGAGAACTATCCCACTGACATCGTAAGCAAACTCATGAAAGATATGCATGATCAGTGCAGGATTACAGACTGAACCACACCATTAAGGTTCGTAGGTCACAAATGCTTTCTCCCAAGCCATCCACTGTGCCCCTGTGGACACCACTGCAAGATCAAGGCCCAGGGAGAAATAAGAATAACAAAAAAAAAATTTAAATCCACATCTCTGCAAGGAGGCTGAGTATAGATTCACTCTTTTCACTGTTTTTACTAACTTTGGAAGCAGGACTCATTATACACAGACATGCATACCTGCACTGCAGCTGGAAAACAACAGGATGACAGTGCTGACACTGGCCATAAAACCATTAAATGCAAGAATCTTGTCATTTACATTTAGTTACCTTGAGTATAATTCACAAATATACAAGTTAATCTTTATAAGCAAAACTGGACCATGCACAGCAGGACTATATTACCTTGGAATTATTGCAAGACTACCTGGGTTCTAAAAATATTGTAAGAGAACTACATTGCTTTAGCTTTAACTGGCATATAAAAACTTCTTTGAGATGAATTACACACCATGTAATTAACAAGTTCATGAACACATTTGAGCTTAAAGCATTTCAAAAAAAATACAAGAAAAAGGTAATAGGGTAATAACTACATTGGGTTACTGTTGTTACATTGGTATTTCCTCCCCATGTAACCTTTATAACCTAATAACAATGTAGTTCTAGAAATGCATTACTCTTCACATAATTAAAAATCATGAGCTAAAATGAGATTACTTTTTCCTCACCATTTCCTCACTGTAAAACAGTGTAACACACAACTGTAACTGAGATTTTATAGTCAGTGTAAGAATCAGAATCAGCACTGGTGGAAGTGTACAAAGCTCACACCAACCATGGCTCTGATACACTGCATTTGTGTTTCAGAACAAGGGCTCAAGAGAGTATTTCAACTACTGTATTTTCAATAAAAGAAACAAAACACAGCACACAGTGACATAGCACACTGATGAGTTAACACTGAAATCCAGCCTACTCATACATTTTAGCTGGAGCAAAAAAGCTTCATCCAAAATTGAAGCTAGGCAGGTTAACTATAAAAAAAAGCTACAGTTGTGGATCTACTGTCTTTTTCTAGATCTGGTATGAAATCAGCTTCATTTAATCAATAAAAAGTTCATCTATTTATCTTAAAGAGCTAAGAACCAAGTAATGAATCAAAGTTGAACTCCTTCCATTTTTTACCAGAAGTTAGATATTAATGTAAACAGATTATTTTACAGCTCAATATAATGAAGTAATTGAACCCAAAAGCTTCTTCAATATTAAAACTTGTGCTATGTTCCATTTACACACCACATCATATAACTGTATTTTGTCACTATGTGCAAAATAGATACTGAAACACCATTAAATTACTACATAAATGAAGAGGGCCTGGAGATCAACTGTATTTCATGTCTGAGATGACAAGTTTTGATACAAGAAGTAATGTATTTGGTTGAATATATGGTATGGTATTTGATCAGAAACATTAACTATCTTGCTTGCTGTATTCAGCATCGTGCAGAAAAACTGCATATGGTAAGTGTAATGAGGTTTTCTATTTGTACTGTACACTTTAACTGCAGTTTAATGATGCTCCTTTAAAATCTGTCTTTCTTTGGTTTTACACTGCCTGACAAAGTTTCCTACAGAACAGCATGTGCCACTTAATTGATGACTGACTGTCCTGTAAAACCTCTACAAAAAGAGAGCTGCTATCTCCACTGGAGGATTCAGGATAGAAAATATATACTGTAGCTGTACATAGCTGTAAGAAAATCGAATCATGAATAATAGAGTCACTCAACAACAAGCTACAATGCTACAAAACTACTTCACTGTGACCTAGAAAATCCAGGCTTGCCCTCCCATAGATTTCCATCAGCGTTATTAAGCGAAGCACAGCAGCCCAATACAAGCTGATTCAATGAAACTAAAAATTGCAAAAGTTCAAACTAAGCTATTTCCCTGCTAACAGTGAAATGCTGAGAACCAGAATTGAAGCATGCAGAAGAAAACAGAAGGGGGAAAAAAACGGGGTTGGAAACAGGGTGTGTCAGGAATCCAAGAGGACAGAAAAGAGCTCATTCCACCTAGCAGTGTCTTGAGAGGGCAATCACAACGAGGGAAAAAGGAAAAAAAATATTGACCCTTAAAGCTGCAATGCCTACATGTACTCACCAAGCGGAGGGAAGCCCCGAGCAGGGCTTGTATCTCGACTGCTCTCACGGCTGGTATCACGACTGCACCCCTGACTCATGCTGGGTCGGGGGATGCGACTGCTCCGTGCTAGCATGCAGCATGGAGAGTTTCAGAGAAGGTGAACAAGTTTAATGAGGACAGAAAGCTCAAAGTCAAGTCACAGTTCTGTTAGTTATGGTAATTATTACATTAGTAATTACAATTTGCAGCAGCCTGCTCAGGCTCTTTACAGACCAACTACCTTACGTGCTGAGCTGTGTTTGTGATGAGAAATTTCAGCAGCATTAATGTCTGGCTGACAGTCTGCTTTTTTCTTAAGCAATCCAAGTTTTGTTATTCAAGTAGAGCAGGAATCTTCAATCATTTAGGGAAGCTCTACTGTTGCAAAACAGATCAGGCTGAAAGAAATCCTTCTGGAATATCTCTTCCCTAATTTTAAAATAAACACCCTACTTGAACAAAATAGCAGACAAAAATTTCTTTAAGTAATCATAATATCAATATGGTATTTTTACATAGATTTGCCTTTCACAAGAAGAGTTTTTTTAACAAATATCCTAAGGAAAAAAAGGTGTACTGCACAGACTTGCAGAGATATCTTTCTCCAATGAAAGATACTGGGAAAAAACATTTAGAACCTGAATACCTGAAAGACAGGTTAAAAAGTGATTTGAATTTGAAGAGAGCAGTAGCTTCAGATATTTAACAGAAGCTAACTTCTACTCCTTAGGCACTTCTAGAAGCTTATCTTTGTGGTTTTATATGCACACATTCTGAGACATATGCACACTTCAGGGGAGCTTTAAACTATATTCTTTACTTGGACAAAACCCTACATGCTTGCAGATGTCTGAGACCCTGCATGTTTTAAAAATGTTTGCAGAAAGTTATTTAGTAAGCTTTATGCCTGATGAAGAATACAGTGTTTTCTTAGCACAAAACCCAGCAGGTAATTGTCAGAGGACTTTAATGACAAGAGGGATTTCCCCTGCTGTTTTGAAAAGGCAGTGGCATATTTCAAGTGTTCAGGAATCACCATTGAAGAATTTCCTCAGGCACAGAGTAAGACCTAATCTACCAGCTTTGATGACAACACAGCAGAGGTACATATGCATAACATGAACGTGCTAATATTTTGACTGTATCCTCATTTTTATAAAAATAATGTCATTTGCATGCTTCAGAATATATATATTCTTCTAAATCTCTATTGGTTTGTATACAGAACTTAAATGCCTAAACTCAAGCTGAAGTTCCTCTACAATGCTTCAGTGCTCTCACATACACTGGATATATTAGCATCCTTCAAGTAAAACAGTACAGAACAAAATAGAAACTTTCATATTTAGGCTTTAAAATTCAAATAGAGACTTCTGCCAGATTCTTGCTTTGTCAAATCCCTCCCAGTTTTGCAAAACCCAGTTCATATCTCTCTGATGAATTAATGGTTCTGATGGTTGAACTCTGATGTCAGACAATGCAAGATGAGCTATCAACCAAGCTGATCAGATCACCATAATGTCTAATGGTACTGAGTTAGATGGTCTTACAATAAATAACAGACTAAATTATAACAACTGGATGAAATTAGGGTCCATGAGTACAATAATCCCATCTCAGATGTACAAGGGAAAAAGCTGACAGGTGAACTACAGGTAAAAGTAACACTGAAGTTCTCCACACGAATACTTGGTTTGAAACTGCAGACTCTCTAGAAGCAAACTTCTCATTCTTGGGTCTCATGCTTAGGTGTAAATAATGGCAGCCTTCATATCAGGTTTGCACAACCAGTCATTTCTCTTAAACAGTGGAGATCTGCCCATCTTTTCTACAACACAACCCTACTAAAAACAGTAAAGGCTCTTTAGAGAGGGAGAGATGCGAATGATTAAAAAAATTAGTGGATGCACACAATAGATTTTCCTTCCATACCAGCTAACAGCAGCAGCATGAAGTATGAAGAAAATGCACTTTAACTGCATTGTCCTACACTGGTAGGACAATGCTACAGATGAAGCATAATACTGACTGCACAAACAAAATACCCAAAGCCAAACCCTGGGTACTTCAGCATTAATGGTCAAATAAAAGGGTTGCATGTTACTGGATATGTAAGAAAAGCAAGAAAAAAAAATGGATTGAAAAGAACTGAAGGATTAGTCTGCTGTGGACTCCCAGGCACCTGCCTGACATTTTCACCACCTTGTGTAGAGAAGATTTTCTATCAGCTACTCAGACTATTTCCTTTAGACACTGCCAGCAGCAAAGGCCAGCGGTGTTGTCATTTAGCTAAGTCTTTAATACTGTGACAGCCTGTCTCTGCAGTGCAGGGAGCAAAAGCAAAGAAGACAGACCAAGCCTCAATTTGAGAATTCTCAACCCCCAAAAGCTGGACAGAAATCAGGAGAATGAGCAGCAAAATGGATTAAGAGGAGTAGGCAGCATGAAAGCAGATAGTGCATCCACAGCCGGCTCTGCTGTGAGAAAGTCTAGGATAGGACAAGGGAGGGTTGTTTCCAATAATATTCCAACTTTCTAATGTGTACTGTACATCTAAATTTTACCAATTTCATCTGGAAAGTCAGAGCACTTAGACATGGCTCACACCATTATTAAAGCACACTACTAAGCAGTCTTATGCCAGTGGAACACAACTGATGCAAATATCACCAGCAGAAAGTGCCCCTGTTTACAGATCTACCACTTGGAAGAAACTGGTATTTCATTAATGATTCTTAAGCGGAGACTAAAACTCAGCAGACGCTTTCTTACATCAATACCAACATTTTAAAGAGTCTGAAATTCTGCCAAACAGCCAAAGGGAAGCTCTGCAGTGGGGAACACCCAGTCAAGGCAAGTCGAGAACTGCCTGCAGATTTCCAATAAATGTACAGAGCACAACCCCAACATAAAGAGTGCTCCTGCATGAAGCTGATAGGCAGCTCTGCTTGCTCCACTTTTTGGAAAATGGTTGTCTTGAATCTCTCACTTCTTTCAGATCCAACT
This sequence comes from Polioptila caerulea, assembly GCA_013397295.1. Classification (NCBI taxonomy): domain Eukaryota; kingdom Metazoa; phylum Chordata; class Aves; order Passeriformes; family Certhiidae; genus Polioptila; species Polioptila caerulea. The sequence continues at coordinate 2,195,137 of VYXF01002425.1, forward strand.
GTGCTACATGATCTGCAGAGCATCCAACAGAATTAACTTCAGGGTGATAATTTTCAATCCTTGGGAAATGGACATCACCTGTTTGAGCTGATGAGCTCCTTCAAGGGGCCCAAAGAAACACTCAGGATTAAGTGGACTGCACTCCTCCTTCCCCAAGAGGATATCACCCCTAGTAAAACTCACTGAGCAGGCAGCAGAGGCAAGCTCCAAACTGAAGTGTCACCAGCAGAGCCATACAGGTGACCACACAGGACCTCAGCTGAATGTGCCGTGTTGTGCTGCCTCTGGGGAAACAAAACCTTCTTCAAGGTTCCCAGCACACAAAAGGAATCTACTGCATGGATACCTGGAGTCATCATGGAAAACAAAGCTAGCAGCAAGGTATTGATGCTAAAAGGCATCCACATGCAGAGGGCTCTATTATTGCTACTGCCCCAGCAGGGCCTGAAAAACTCCAGGGGATGGTTTCTGTATTTGGAATCAAGGTGAGTGGGAGTCTATTTAATGAAATGAACAAACAAAATAAAATATCAAGGAAATACAGAGACTGAAGCAACACAACAAGAAAGCATAAAATACTGTTAGCTACTATGTTATAAAGTAATAAGTACAAGAGAATAATGGTATACAGCTGACAGCTGAAAAGCTATCTCCATCTGGGTCAGTATCACAACTTTCAAAATCCAATAAATAGAATTTCTGCAACTGAACAGTAAAGTGTCAGACACTCCTGTTCCCATAACAGCTCAACCCAGGCTGTGTCCATCAACCTGGGGGGAAGAGGTGAAAGCCACACATCTGATACAGGTCAGAGCTCTCTCCCACTCTCAAAGAACAAGCACTGATTGTGTTCTCAGGGAGCACATCAGAGAAATGAGATATCAATTACTCTTTCAAAAGAATTCACGGCTCCTCTAATATACCTGAAAGCAGGCAACCCAAGAGTGAGGATTTTACACAAGGCAATTTCCCTCCAGGTGCTTGAGAATGTTTCAAATCAGACCACATAATATGATGACCAGCTTAAGCACGTGTGATGCTACCATCCACCATTCTTTGCTTCCTCCTAAGAAACACTGTTCTTCTACAAAGCCATAGCAGAACAATTACCTCTAGTATTTGAGAGGCACTTTACATTTTAAAAGCAATGAACAGAAAAGCACAATGTATTCATACAGAACCCATAAAATAGATCAGACATGAGAAGAACACTGAATTTGGAAAAGCAGTCACAATGAATATGCAGTATTTTTTATGAATCATAATGGCATACACACTCAGGTGCTTTAAACTCATTTCAGTATACTGGAAAGAATGAATAAAATTCATCTTTATTAACAACCTCCTCTAAATAAAAATGCAGCTCAAATGTAAAATATAAAACTATTGCTAAGACAGTATTTATAAATTTAATTGCCAACAGTAGGGCTACAATTTCAATTACTAGTAAAGTCTTTGGAGATAAAATAATTTACTATCAGTATCATTTTAAAAGTTCTTCTACATTAGTTTCAAACTTATAAAATAATTTCTATCAAAAAATAAAAATGTTCAGACAGCATATTGAACACCTTTTCACTTTAACTCAGATACACAAAGTTTTATATATATGATATTTACTCACCTGACTTTAAAAAAAAGTCTGCTGATAAAATTGAAAACAGAAACTATTACAGAGTATTCACATAACAGTCACTGAGACAAGAGTATAAAAAACAGAACAATTAATACATAAGTCTAAAATATGTTCTAAGAACATGGCTCCAGAACATTAAGGAAGAGAGAAGCAAACCATTTAAGATGCAAAATTTCTAAAATAATCCAAAAAGGCGCTTTTTGCCCTTGATTCCATGTGACTGTAAAGACTGCTCAACTCATTTTAGAACTAAGCTTAAATTAGGTCTTTTTGCTGTGATGGTTATTCACAATTGTTCTTGCTTCCTGATCTAATAATATTACTCATGTTGAATTTCAAACAGAAAACATCATCATGACATCTTTAGGCTTACTTTAAACCATAAGCTTAACCTGGAAAATTGTAATTAGTCTCCTATAAACCAAAATCACATTAACTTGTCAGCTGAAAAACTCCGGAGAATAACAACACCACCAACAGATTCCTGGTCACCAGGAAAGCCCCTCCTTCAAGCCCATCACTGCAGTGACTGCTCTTACCTAGGCCTATTCTGTTGGGACTCGTCTCCCGGCTGCATCCCTGGCTCCGGGGAATCTTGCTGCGCTTCTCTGAGGATGATGGCACTGGCTGGACTCTGGATGTTCCACTGCTCAGGCCACCATAGGAGCTTCCTAAGAGCTTACCCGGGGAACTAGACCGGCTACCAGCTAGAAGAGAACCAGAAATAAGGAAAAAACAATTAAACCCCTCCCAAGATTTTAAACACACTGACAGCAAAACTGGAACACAATCAGCTCTATGTAAGAATTTAATCCAAATCCCTCAGAAAACTAATGGGGGTGCTCCCTATAAGCTTTCAAGAGGACTGAGGAAAGCCTGTGGACAATGAACATGGACATCAGCAACCCTCTGCTGCCCATGGAGATCAAACCCAAAGCAGACACTGCAGTGTATGAACACCCAAGCTGGCTTTAGGAGAGCTTGTGGAGGTGCTGGGACAGCCTTACAGCAGCAGCAAGGGATTTCCAGGCTGCCTCACCTCCTCATAAAGCAACACCAACCAGGCTGTGTGCAGAGCTGTGCTGCAGTGCCCTGGCTTCTGGCACAGGTCACCTGCTGCAAAGCAGCTCAGGCAGCTTGGTGCTACACTGCAGTGGTGGCAATGATTTTCTGCAGTAATTCAGAGATGGAAAATAAAAATCCCACCACATCTGAACAAAGCAGCACAAAAGGAGAAAATCCCATGAGCCTCACACTCGTAAAGATGCTGGCTTACTTATGTCTGGCTGCTTAAACCTAAGTTATGTATTTTTCAGATGATGAAAATTTTTAGCAAGTTCAATAGTTGGCCTGTTTTATTTTTCCTTGTCTGTTTGAATAGTCCATGGCAACTTCACATTTCTTCTAAGAAATGAGTACGTGAGTCCCTGAAATCTGCTGTTGCCAGTACTATTTCTGACATTAAATTTATTTGCTGAAGCAGCCAGGAAAAGTATATTTGAAAGGGTTGCAAGACCATATTCAGGCAAGCTCACATTTTGAACCAATATTCATACTGATTTCTTTTTGAAATGCATCTACACATATCACCAAATACTGTTACAACCAGTAAGAGTTGAAGACTGTTCTTCTGTCTTAACTTAAGAANGAAATGCATCTACACATCTCACAAAAATTTCATTTCAAAATACTGTTACAACAAGTAAGAGTTGAAGATTGTTCTTCTGTCTTAACTTAAGAAGATATGCAATTCTATTAGTTTTGTGAACAATACCATAGCACATGTATAAACTTACTTGCCCCCTCCAATTTCTTGCCCAGAGCCCTCCCGAACCAATAAACTTTACTCCAATCCTGAACGTGGTGCTAGCTCCATTCTCCCCACCCCAAAGTGACAGCTGCCAGCCTTCCACCCAACATCATGACCTAAAAGTCATCTCACTGGTGCCAGCAGGGATGTACTGAAGTAACTGAGAGAAGAATTCAGCCCCTGGGGTTTGAGCTGCAGTAGTGAGCCAGCTTCAACATTGGAACATACATTGACCATGTTTGATTAGTGTGAGAAAGCAAAATTACCTGCCATACACATTTTGATTTATGATTTCAACAAAATGCTTTTCGAGTTTTACAGTGAGGAGAGAATGAGGAAAGCTAAAAGCTTAGCAGTTAAAAATGTGAAGGAAATAATGTGAAAAAGCAAGAAAGGGAAAACGTTTCTTACCACCAGCAGGATTAGCTGATCTGGATCCTTGATTATGAGGGCAGACCAAGGGACAGGCAAAAAGTGGATTAAAAGACAGCAAGACAATACAGCGTTCAGCATGCGGTTTGTGCTATACACAATACAGACAGATTTATTCACAAACATGTCACTCCTAAAGCCTCTGCAGAATGCAGTGAGTTAATGTGCAGATACAACTAAACTTCTCAAGGCTGACCAACTTCTCAGCAAAATGCCAACCAAGACACCAAGACCCAAGTTCTGCTCTAAACTGCACCTCAACCCAGTCTGCAAAATGTGGGCATGGAGAATTTAGTCCTGTGACTGACTCATTACATCTGAATTTGTAAATTATTCCATGGAACATTTGGCTTAAGGATAAAGATCACACCTGGTTGGGCTAGGCTGGAAACTCAGCAAACTAGACCAAGGCAGCAGGTCCAGATATGACCATCCTAAATCTTCATAAGGAATTCTATAGAAAAATTAGGTCCATAATCTTTGAAATTTTTAAAGAATAACTATTTTTTAAATACTTCTGAAACTTGTCTCATCTGGTCTGACCATTTTTCACCAAACTAAGTTTAGGGAAAAAAGGTCACTTCTGGCTTTGGATGTTCAACACTGAAAGAATCAATTTACATTAACATCCCAAAGCCCAAATGACCTTAATGAAAAGATTTCCAGTTGGCCCCATGCTCAATATACTATGGCTTTCTGCAGTTCTCCCAGCCTAACACAAGGCTATAAACTGCTTTTTCATCCCTCCTGCATGACAGAGCAAAGCAATGAAAGAATGAACAGAGAAAGGCTTTCCAATAGGGGTACAAAGCAAGACAAGTCCTCAGAACAGACAGGTCCTTCCACAAACCTAACCTCCTATTCACAAGGCTGAAGGTCCTAACAGGGAGTTTCTCCCTCCCCCAGCTGCTTTTTAAATCTGAGTGACAAAATTCTCCTTAGATACACATGACAAATATACAGCAGAACCATATGTGTGGCTCCTAGGAGAAAACCATGCCTTGCCAGGAAGCCAGAGAGCACAGATGTGTCATGTGAATCAAAGCAGAACCCTTTTTCCCATATCTACACAAAATAGGTAATGTCCTATTTTCAACTGGTGCCAAACCCCATTAATTTTAGACAGCTCACGTGTTCACACATACAGAAATAGAGCCACATAAGCAGGAGAGGCTTGGCAGGGCAAGCAGTCAGCTACAGGCACAGGGGTGTCTCAGCAAGACACAGTGCCAGTTATTTAGAGCTACACATCACAGCGACATGAAATTCTGCTGCACAACTGCTAAAAAACGGCGGCAACTAAGCACTCAGATTTGGGGCCCTGTGTGTCAGCAGGAGCACACACTGGCTAGGAGGGGATCTGGTTTATTACACGTCCCAAGTGAGCCCAATTCTCTGCTGGTGCTACTGCAATTCAAGAGAAACACATTAATAACTCTTTGTTCTGCTCCCCCAGGAATAAAGCAATTCTTACGCTGGGACTGGGAAACTACTTTAGCCCGGCTGCGGCCTCGAGTATCAGCAGGCGTGGAGGTGACACTTGTGGCACTGCCAGAGCTCTGTCTCCTGGTGCGAATCCGGCCTGGAGGAATGCAAAGACAATCAGACTGTTAACAAGTTTCTTACAAAGGCAGCAGCAGCGTCTAACGCACTATACACACCATTACCCAGGGTACAAAATAAATTTACTGGGAGAGGCAACACCTTTTATTAGGCTGGCTGAGATGCAGGGGAGGGAGTGGAAACAGCCACAGTCCATAGCCCGAAAACTTCTTTGCTTTCTGTAATGCTATCAGCCAGTTTAATTAAAAAATATTACCTCTCTATAGCCCTTGCTCCTGTTCTATAGTAGCTTCTTTACAAAGGACAACAACAAAAAATTTCAAGTCTCCTAAATGCAGGTTCCTGTATCAAATAATTACTTTCTGACAAGGTGATCACCCTTTCGGAGACAGGTGCGACAGATGCCCTCCCAAATTCCATCCTGCAATTTCCAGCTAGCTGTCTGGTGCTTTATATCCTGCTCCACCTGCACAGGCTGGCATGCACTCCTGTGACAGTCTCTCAACACAGTCTGATCACACTTTTATTACAGGCTCATTGAATTCTCCCTGCTGTTTACAGGTCCCTCATATTTATCCAGAGATCACTGCAACTCTACTTGTAATGGAGAGCCCTATTTAACATAATCAGTGTTGAGGGAAACAGATTCTGTGTGCCTTCTCTTTATTTAAACAGAGAATGAATCTAAAGTGTCAAAGTGTTCCCAGTCCTTGTTCTGTTCTTTCCTCATGGAAAAGCAACAGAAATTTGAGCTAGAAAAGCTTACAGGGTCATCAGTTCATCCCCTTTCTGGGGCAGAGTTGTTTCCTACAGAATGTTCTTTCCAGTGCCAAGCTCCAATTATCTGTCTCTAGTTAATGGGAAAGAAATGATAATTAAGAGTAAAGAAAGCCTCCATCAATACTTTTCAACACATCAGTTCTTAGCCAAATCTGAAGCTTTTTTCTCAGGACTTATGCCAGTGCTATCCTGCATTCAGAGGATGACTTCAAGTTTCAGGCACAATAATGAAAGGAAAAAACCCACAGAAGGTAAGAGAAGTCTAGGCAACTGCACCCACTGGTTATAGACACTCATGTCCTGCCCTCTGTCTCCACCATAAGCATACAGAGAAATATGAACAGGGAGACACACACTTCCCACCCAGAAAAACCCACTTCACATAAGGCACACATGCAGGACAAGACAATGGCAAGCAGCCCAGATGGAGCGACTGGGAGCTATGTTCCTACTCCGAGCTCTCAAAATACTCATAACAAGGTCTGAAAGCTTCTGCTAGACACAAAGTGACAAGGAGATGCCTAACTTTGAGAAGACCTCAAAAGGCCATTTTGTTTGCAAGGGAAAAAGCCTACAAGACAGCTCTACTTCAAACCTCTCCACCAGCATCTAGTTTTAAAACAGCTCAGTAGGCAAAGTACAGGTATGTACCTCCAAACAATTGTTTACAGATGAGACACAGAAGGAATCATCAGCATAAAACTGGGAAAACACAAACAAAACTTTTAACCACTGGCTCAAGTGAACAAGCTCTGAGCATACTCATGTGGGTCAAACAGCCATAAAACTGGCTGCTGCTGTCTTCTTTACAACCAGCAAGTTTGCAGACTCCTCTGCTCTAGAGCATTACTGCCCCTCACAAAGGGTCAGCCTGAGGCACTGCCTGAGGCAGCTCTAGAGCCCTCTGCCAGCCAGAGCCCACCCCATGCAAGCCTGGCACAGCTACACACAGGTGAGCAGAGCCACTCTGCCACTTGCTGCTGAGGTATGGACCCAAAGCCAGGCTCCAAGGCAGGCGGGCACGGGGAAGGAGGCAGGCAGACATCGCACTCCTCTCAGAGGCCTCGAGGATTCCCTTCATTTCTATCGGGAGGGGATCACAGTAAGACAAGAATTTAAACCTGACCAGTCTTAGGAACCAGTAATGGAATTCATTTACATCCTTCCAGAAGACCAATGGTAGGCCTTGGCATTGCAGGAGGTCCTAGGGGGAAATCAAGCTGAAATTCAACACAACACACAGTAACAGGCAGTACTGGAAGACATTTAGGGATGTGCATGGGCCAAGAATGGGTGAGAAGGGACTGATGTCTCCTCCTCTTACACAAAGGCCACTTAAGATCCTAAAGATTTCCTGGATTTTTCTGCATCTACAAAAGCTTTTTTTTTTTTTTCTTTCTTGCATCTTCATCAGTAGGTGACTAAGAAGGGGAAAACTGGGATAAGATGTGTGACTTTTCCAGCTTAAGAAATACAAAGTCTAAAATAATATACAAAGTGAAACTGAGATTAGCTTCTGAAACGAATTCTAGAGGTTTTAAAAAATAAAACAGAACAAGCGCAAACTTAATTAACATGTGATTATCAGAAGGATTGGGAAAAGGAAATTCAGCCCTATTTTGAAATCCCTGAGGGCTGGTGGACAGATTGCTACCAACTTCAGCAGTTTTTGAATGAATGAATGTCCAGAACAAAATTCTGCTTCCTTTTGGACTGGTACATTTACATGCTGATTTAAGCCTATTGGGTGTCAGAGAGAACAGTGTGAGAGGAGAAGTTTTTTTTCCACAGGAGAAACAGAGTCCCAACACTGATACAGATTTTCTCATCCTTTAAAAATGCTGACAAGCATTTGAACTAACACTGCACTGAACTTGCATTGTGCAAATGGATTTTTAATATATATTATATCAAGTACAGCATGTATATATAGTAGTTAATCCATACAACACAAATGTGTCTTCTACATTCCCCCAGGAATTTAATTTGCAAGCAAGAATCTGCACTCCCATCCAAGACTTATTTGCACATAGGACTATGTGTGTGGCCTTATCTCTATCATTCTAACCCAGACAGAAAAACTAATTTCAAGCAGAACTGGAAATAAAATAGTCAGTAAGTTATTTAGACGTTTTTGTTGTTCTTAAATTCAAGCAAACACCTCCCCTCCCAAAACTACTTTGCTTTTAAGTGGGTTTGTCTCCATATCTAGCTCAAACTACAGATGTAGCAATCCATATTTCATAACCATTATTTTTCTGTTGCTTTTAGAAGCATTGCTGCATCCTAACAACAACAGCACAGCAAAGGAACAGATAAAGACTGCCCCGACTAGTTTCCAAAAACCATAGAAGTATTTCCATGAAAAAGCCCTTGATCTAAATTTGACATGTGACACAGTGTTGTTGGTACAGAAAAGATTTTTAAAGACTCCATATAGATGTGTTGTGTTAAGAAATAATTTCTGGATTTTTAGGAGGTTTTGGTTTTAATTTTTAAAGGTATTGTCATTTTTAAAACAATGGTTCAGAATCAACCCTGAAACGTCTAACAAATGCCTAAAAACCTAGAAAGGTTGTTTTGGCTTTGCTTTTTCCAGAAAAGGAACAAATTAAGGAAGATTCTATGATAACATTTGTGCTTTACATGAGGCTTCACCTGGCAGGGTGAGCTCTCTGGGTGGATACTGCAGCATCTCCATCCCCAGGGCTCAGAACAGTCATAGGCTTTATGACACTCAGTCTGCATATCACACTGAAGAAAATGGTTCTCAAATAGTCTAGAAATGGTATGCAAAGCTCCACAAGTCACTTTAATCACTCCATGCTGTGAACAGGGACACCTACAACCACACAAGCTATACACAGACACACTGGGACAATGATGGACAATCCCTCCAGGGATCAGGTTAATGCATTTAGGTTACCAGTCACGGGGGGTTCTGCACCACTTGGAGAAAAATTCCTCAAAGAGCCTCTAGCCCTAGCTGTATCACTGCTAAATAACACATGGACATAGGAGACACACAGAGATCAATTAAAAACATGCTTTATAGATAGTATTTAAAAATATTTTACAACCACCATCAGAATGGTTACCATGTGTATTTAGCACTTCTTCAATGTTGGAAAGACCTGACTGCATCATGATTTTCCCTGAGAGGCACTTGATCCTTACTGGAAACCATCAGGCTGTGCTGCCTCTGGGTTTTACCTAAGACCTCTCTCCAAAGCAGAAGGCTCAGTCAACAGTCCACTTTGCCCTACACAGACAAACACAGCCAAATCAACTCAGCATTTTCAAGGGGATGGAGCAAGAAAAGTACGAAATCTACTACCTGAGCAGTTCCACATAAGGTACCACTGTCAGGATAATCTTTGAATCAAGCCTCACCCCGAAGGACAAGGGAGAGCTTTAAGGCAGAGAATAGGAACAGTGATTTCTTCAAACTTGTGTTACTCCCAAAGCCTTTGATAATGCACTCAAGGTGTCCACCTGAGCCTAAGTTCCTTGAAAACTGTAACAAATCCCATTTTATTGCCTTTCTGGTGAATACTAAAAACTATTAAAAATTATGCCACTGACTGCAAACTTCTGATTTTGTTTTGAACGTGCCAGTTGCAGGTCAAACCAGCATTTATGCTTCTCCTTTTGGAGAAAGGCTTTGTCTGAAGGGCTTGACTTTATGCTTGCTTTGAAAAAAAGACAGCACAAATGCTCTGAATCATTATAATTAAAGAAAGTCAGAATTTTTCACTCTTTTAAAATATTCCTTGAAAAGATGTTTCATGATAAAATAAGCAGAAACTTTTCTAAGGTTTCCTTTTAATCAGGTATAACAAACATGGCACAAGTGCCACCTCCCTAGCAGTAGCAGTGAAGATCAAGACTGTAAAGGTTAATCTCTTTTGAGCTTTCTGTGTGTAAAGCCCTTAATGCAGTACATGAAGGGTCTGGAAAATCAAGGCACATCTGGCACTGCATGAACAAACCTCACTGGAATACACTCACCAACCTTTCCATAAGGAAGTGCATTTCTACAGCATTTGCCAATTATTGGAATGTCACAACTTAAAACCAAAGGGCTGATACCCAGCTCTTAGTTGGCATTCTTGCCACTGGCATCACCTACTCTATCTTGCTCCTTTGTTTGAGCTGCCTGACTCCAAACCAAACCACAAGAACCAAGGGCAAAGCAGATGGGAACTGCCAAGTCCACACAATGCTGGCTCCCAGCTGAGGGGAATGAGCAGAATTTTACAGCGCAGCTACAGAAAGCCATGATGGGAACCAGACTGCAGATTTAATGTCAAGCTCAACCACACAAAAAGACACAGGAATTTTCTCTTAAATTACTTACTGGTGACCTGCAAAAAAACCAAAACAAACCACAGGAAGACAACTGTAGATGACATTTCTGCTTTACATTCTATTTCCTTCTGTTACCAGAGCAAAAGGATGTTTTTCCCTACCCTCTTAATTTTTACATTTGTATCAAGAATACAAAGTTTTATCTTCCCTGTAGTTCCTGACTCAATCTCCAAGATCACAGAGTTGGCAGAAGACCTTACTCAGCTTCATTATTCAGTGAAGGACACACTCAATCCTGAATAAAGGTTTTTTTTCCTCCTGAACTATCTCAAAGGAAAAAGATGAAGAGTTTCAAACAGTGACTAAACTCATTCTTGAGGTACTCTGGCTACAGTGTACTGTGTAATTTTAACTCTCCCTGATCCTCCTCCTCAAAAAGAGAGAATCCTATAGCAAAAAGAAGGTATGAGACTTGGTATTTAAAACTTAGGGGATAGCAAATTCATTTTCTGAAAGTTCATCTCGATCTTCCCTGCCCCAAGCAACTTGCTGGTTTCTATTACAGTTTTTTACCAAATCCAATCTGCTCCTAATGTAACTGAATTGAAAACAGTAACCAAATAAAACCCCATCCTTTTGCATCATGACAATAAAGCATTTAATAAACTAAAAATAGAGGTATTCCACAGGACAGCTGCTGTAACAGACCTCTGCAAACATTATTATAGCCAAGGAGAGGATTGAAAGCTGCATATGGTATTTCATATAAAACATTAAACCTCCAACATTTCAAATGTAGGCCAAAAATAGATAGGTTTGACAACTAAGACAAAAGAAAGAAGAAAAAAGGGTCAACTATTAAAAGAAAAGAAAAAAAAGAAGAAAAGAAAAAAAAGAGAAAAGATCAGTTATTACAACAACTAGGAATTTTCATCTAGCTCGTGACTGATTTGAAATACAGGTCTCAGGCCAACTTCATATTCCTTATCACTGACAGATCACAAAGCACAAAAGATTCCTGCTCAAGATGCAGAGGTCAGCTCATCTCTCAATGCTAAGTACCATTTCCAAAAATGGTACAGATCTTTTCCTCTAAATAATAAATCAATGCATCACTATTAGTAAGGAAAATTACACAGATGTCACAACAGCACAGTGGCACTTCTCAGACCTCCACATCCAAATACAAGCAGCCAACAAAGATACAAGCACAGTCCCACAAGACAGTAATAGATCCCTTGAAAAGAGACTACACTGGAGGGAAAAAAGGCTTTGCTGGAGAGTGTGGTATCTTCATTCTGTGTAGAAAACATTCTTGTTTTCAACTCCTGTCTACCTAAGATTAAGTGATTTCACAGTGATCTTTTTTTGCTGAAGAAATAAGAAATTAAGAACAAGTTTTGACAACGAGCCAGAAAAACAGACTGGGATCCTTCCCAAACTAGCAAGGCTCAGTGTTCTAGTAAAAAAAGCCTTTCCTCCAACTGTCTTTGGTGTAAGCCATCTCACTCAGTTAACAAAAAGAGAGTGGTCAGGTTTAAAGAGATTGACTAAATATTCCTTTGCTAGAGATCATTGTTTACTGTCCTCAGTTTTCTGCCATGTGATCATCTCATTCAATTCTCTCACTGCCCAGTCTCTTCCCGAAAGCATTTGGCAGTTCTGACCTGAGCTTTGGATGGAAAAACACAGCAAACCTTTACACATCAAGGAGAAAAGAAATCACAAGCCTTGTGTTGTTTGGGAGTTTTTTTGTTTTGTTGGGGTTTTTTTTAGTCTATACAGAGGTCACCTCAAACCAAAAGCAGTGTTTTAAATAGAGAAACCCACACAACAACTCAGTGACCAGAGTCATAAAAGCAGACTAATGGTTATGAGCAGGGAGGAGCTCAAAGAGAAAGTGAAGAATACCCCATGGCATCAAAATGAGCAGGACAACCATGCAACACTTCATGCAGGTCACCAGTGAACATGGATGAGAACCAGGTAACACTTTGAACAGAGACCAGGTAGGGTACGACTGTGGACACACCTCAGTTACATAGAGAGACTGCTTACCCTCGGTTTTACTGGTAGTACCATCTTTAGGCAAATTAAAGAAAAGTAAGGACAGGGTTAATAGGGAAAAATCAGTAACAACAACAGAAGTGGGCACTATATATCAGCTACATAAATATGCAAAAAAATTAATACAATTAAAGAAATAAAAAAAGTTGGACTGAGCAGCAAATCAAACCTTGATGTATTAGAAGAAAACACTTGCAGGTTTTCCTTCCTGCAATAACCAACCTTTGCCCAACTCCATTTTCGTTGTTTGCCTCACCATTTCTCTCATGGGAATGTGCAGGTGATGAATGTCCCTACCAGCTAAAAAGGAAGCAGGATCCTTCAGGAGCAGCCATGTTTGCATCACTTAAGTGTGAATTTGCTACTTTCCTCCTAGAGCCTGGGTAAAGAACAAGACTGATACCGGATTCAGTCTCTAAGCTTCAAGGACCAAGTCAGCTTTAAGGAGATACTTCCTCCCTCTTCATTCTTCCTCATGACATAAGTCTGTTTGAAGCCAGTTTAGCCACTGAAGCCAAAGTGCAGCACAACTCAAAAGTGGCTCCATCTGTAAGCCCACCATCATGTGATCAACTTCACATTCTGTAATTACACTTCCACTGCAATGTATCTGCATCTTGAACCAAGTATGAACAATTTAAATCAGAATAAGAATTAAACTTCTGAACTGAATACAACCAACACATCTAAGCCAAGGTAAACATTTCAGATATGAAAGAAACCTGTCTGAAAAAGGAATTCATAAAAATCATCCCTATGTAATTCACCACTTACTTTTTAACAGGTTAAAGAGAAAATACCCTACGTTAAAAGAAGAAACTCCTCAACTGACTCAGTGAAGACAATGTACACAGCTTAAATCAAGAGCACAGACCCCTGAGTTTCTTCCCTAGTGTAAAGGTAAATCAATGACAAGTCTGGGATCAGATTAGTGTGAAACCAGGAGAATGAGAAATGAGCTCAGATGATCAGCCCTGCTCACAACTGAGATGATGCTCAGCAAATACGGTGTCAATCACTGCCTTGCATTTCCTCCTCCGTGGCTCCTTCAGTAACTCCAGGAGAGAAAGATCCAATGCAAAGTTTGTTTTAAGAAACTCTGAGACACCTGAAGGCAATACACAATGCCCTGAGGGAATAACGTGACATGTGGCTATAATCCGAAGAGTCAGTAAGGAACAGGTACTCATGTCCTGTCTGATGACATGGCAAGGCCGACCTCCCCTTTGTTTCTCTATCTTTCTCCTTTGTGAAACAGAAAGGGAACAAACTCAACTAAGATGCACTAATCAAAGCATAAAACGATTCATGGAAAACCAGTTTCAGGAAAGGAGGGAAGGAAAAGAAGGAAAAGAGACAGGGGATCATGTCAAAAGGAATTGAGTAGCATTGTCCTCACCAACATCCCAGAACCATAACATGTTCTGCTTTTCCCCAGAAAGAAGAGTGAGACGCAGATTATTACACAAATCAAAACTGTTGCTTCAAGTCAGTTCTGTTGTATTTTTTTCCTTAATTCCAAAGGGCAAGAGATCACACACTGATCCTGGAGAGCTGGCAATTATCTCAGAGGCACGTTCTTCTAGTCAGAGTTTATTATTCCAATAAAACTGCGAGGCACTCTCTGCTACCAAAGAATGCTAACTGCAAGAGTAGAACATGTAGATTTACCTAGTGATGCGTATGACCCTGGGGGCAAGGCTGCAGCAGAACTGAAGGGGGTGGATGCTCCAGAAGACGTCACTTTTGACTTGGCACTAGCTGCTGCATTCACATCGACGTCACTGCGGGATCGCTGCAGAGATCCTGGTGTTGACACAGATTTTGTACTTACTGTAGATGCTGCAGATGGGAGTAGGAGATCCAGAATAAAGAAGATTAATTTTTTGAGCTGTGTGCTTCAAAGAGCCTGACAAGCAGTTTAAAGTACTATTTTTAACACTCCCTGCTGGCACTGAAATACCTCAACTAAGAACGCTTTATCAGGGCAATGTGGGCTTCCCCACACTGCCTGCAAAGATATTTCATCAATGCTGCCCTGATGCTACCTCTAGGAACTTTATCAAGTTCTAAAAGCCTAAATGATAAGATCAAAAAGGCTGTCAGGCCAGTAAAAAGAAATTTCTAACAGAATCTAGATGGGAAAGTTCAATCACAGTACCCATCACTGGCTTGTGAGAGTTGCTGGCCAAAACAGACCTGCAGGTCCTTCAGTCCAGGTTCTAATAACTTCCTTCCCAACACCTCATCTTCTCATGAGGATCGTTGTTCCCATTACTTGTTGATGCTCACCCTCTTAAGCATGAAGCTTGACTACTCAGCTGCAAGTAAACATGCATCTGTGTGCACAGTCAAGTAGGTTACACAACAACATCTCCTTGAATCAAAGATCTCAGTAGGGCATAGTTACAGACAAACCAGCCAGAACCCAGCCTTGGCCAGGTGTAAAAGGTATCTTTTACCAACAAAGTTGTCTATTATATTCTATATTAAAATGTCTTATTTAGATTATTGTATGCAGTTACTTAGGACAGAAAAGCTGTACCTAAATATTCCATCTGACAAGAAAAACAGATAAGCAATGAGATGGAATTTAACACCAGGACTTGTGTGCAGACACCTCCAGTAAGTGTCAAAACCACAGAGAGAATAAATAACAAAAACTGTAAAACTGAAGGCACTATTAGACTATGTAGCTGCATGTCTTAGCATCAGCAGCAGTTTATTCAAGCTATTACAAAGCAAAACATACCTTGGCTACAACTTTCAAGGTTTTTTAGGCTCCCTAATGGGTGTAAGAGATTATTGATTTAGTAACCTCTTTTAAAAGCATTATTTTATCAGCAGTTGATGTACAGAATATGGTGTAAAAGCCAAAAGTAATTAAAATTTTTGCATCCTGAGCTGCCATTTTAGGGAGCAGTAAACAGTGATCAAAGTTGGTTTTTGCATATCACAGTGTCACACTTCCTCAGCAACACCTGAGCACATTTTTCAGCTCCTCTTCTCACCTCTTGATGTTGTACTTCCAGTAGGACTTCTTTTGGCAGATAGTGGACGGCTGGAAGTTAATACAAACACTTATTAAAACAAAACTTTTATTTCAGTCATCAAGAGCAGTACAATTCTCAGTACACAATTAAGTTAATAGGAAATTATTTATATGCAGGAATAAACTATCAAAGCTTGTTGTTTAAGAATAAATATAGCACCACCATGAAATTATTTATAAAAGTATTAAGAAATAAATTAGTATTCACATTATTTGTGCAAAAAGAAAAAAGATTTTTAAGAACATTTTTTGTAGATTTAAGAAGTTACACCAATAAATTATGGTTATTTCTCATACAGGTCTTAGACTCCAAATGTCTGTGATTTAGTGTAAGTGAACTGTATATCTGAGAGTAGCTAAAATTCATATATTCAACGTAAGAGTTACATATTGACTCTGTAGTTACAACTCAAGTTTTATTAAATAATTTCTTTTCTTTTGTCTGGAAAGAGACAGACTTACACCTCTAGGATTAATAACTTCTGCTAAAGGCAGAAGTTCAATCTAAGCACTGTTTTAAACACCTGAAAAGAATAACTAACAGTATCTGCTGAGCACAAATAGCTCCCTAAAAAATTACTCATGGAGTCAAGATTTTAAAGCCAGTACAGGGTTCTGTTGTTCCTACAGTGTTAGGTTAAATAAACAAAGAAACAAATAAATAAATCGATCAATTGATCAATCTATTTTGGAGTAACCAAGTGTAGAATCCAAATAATGACCAGATGAGACAAAGCAATGTGATGGCTCCCTTCATGTCAGTGGAGCTGTCTGTCAGCAATTGTTTAAATGGAGAGGCAGTGACACAGAAAGCCTTACTTGAGACTCTCCTGGGAGCTGGAGGAGGAGCGATCCGACTGCGGCAAGGACACGATGCTGTCAGAGTTCTTCAAATGTGACTGCAGGGCCTTCTGGTAGGAAGACTCCAAGGTGTGGTACAAATGCTCTGCCTCTCGGCTGAAGTGACTGTGGAAACCCCAGTAGCACCTGGAAATGAGGCACAGCACTGTGAATACATCCTTGTCATGTTTTCGGGGGTTGTGGCAGAGCCCTTCTCACTATTCCCATTATTCTCGTTAGCCCAGTCATTTCAAGCACCTACTGCCCTGACACATTTAAGACAAACAGCTTTTTCAACCTTTGTATTGCTCAAGCAGCTGCACAAAAGACAAACCAAATGAAAGAACCATTAGGTGCATTTGCTGTAAAAACAGGAGAAGTCAACAAAGCTGTATGAGGGAAGAAACCCTCATCCCCCCAGCTGTCTACTGCACATGGGACACTGCAGGCCCACCAGACTGACACTAGTTTGGGGCTGGGTGTGCAGTAGCTACTTCAAAAACATGCCAAAGGCAGAACACACATGAATGGGCCTGATTCAGGAAAGCACCAGCTGCTGTTTTCTTCCTTAAGTTTAACCAACAGCTCTCCAAGAATGCTGCGGAGACACGTCTCTGTACCAAGCTGAGGCTGCTGCTTGTCTTTTTGGAAAAAAAAGAAAAATAGGGAAAAGGAAAGAGATGCTCACATGGACTTCAAATCAGTGCCATGATGAAAATAAAAGAGCATTTTAGGATGAGGGAAGAATTCCTCTATGGTCCAAACCTCCTGGCTGATGGCTAAACACCATTCACTCTTGGGGCACAAAGGAGATGAAGACTCTCGGCACTTTTCAGGGGGCAAGTAATGGGCAGTTTAAGAGTAAGATCATTAGCTCAAATGAATCAAGAATTGTTTGTGTGTGACAGCCAGTCCTCAGAGAAGCCACATGCATTCTCACATCACAAGAAGAAAACAAATTTCTGTCCCACAATCAGCCACACTGCTATTTAATAAACATGGGAAGAGAGAATTAAGCATGCTCTCTGAAGGCTCATGCCATTCTCCTTGCTGTCTATTCAGCTTAACTAGTCACCTTCTGTGAAGTCTCAGTGACTACTGTAATTTTCAGTGATGGACATGCTGCCTTTCAAAAGGATTTAGGCAGTCCTGCTGTGAAACGCCACTGCTAAAAACACAGTATTTAGATTAATAAAATGTATTTTTCATTGTTTTCATGTTTTACACCATCTTCTTTCTGCAGAAAAACATTCCTGGAGTGTTCTGTTCAGAAGAGCATGATCCTGGTACACCAGCATACTATCACAAGTATCATCATATTAATGGAAATGCCTAAGATCTTCAAAAGAATAAAATTAATTGCAAAAAATAAAATTTCCTATAGATGTAGACAACTTTCAATGTCATAACATACTACCTTAATTTAGGATACCGTTTAGCAGTGTACTAGCACAAAGATTTTTATTCAAAGAGCAGCAAATAACAATAGAATAGGCTACTTCAGTGGGATGGGACCTATAAGAAACATCTAGTCCAGCTGCCTGATCAATTCAGAGCTGGCCAAAAGTTAAAGTGTGCTGTCAAGGACATTATCCAAGCATTCCTGAAACAGATTCAAGGCACTGACCATCTCTCTAGGAACCTTGTTCCAGTGTTTGACCCCTCTCTTGGTAGAGAAATGCTTCCTGATGTCCAGCCAGAACTTCCCCTGGCAGTTTTTAAACATACCCACATGTCTGTCACTGGATCCCAGGAAGAAAGGATCAGCACCTCCCTCTCTGTTTCCCCTCCTCAGGAATCTGTTCAGAATGGTCATCCCTCAGCTCCTCTTTTTCCCACCAACTGGGAAGTCAGGAGAATGTCTCTTGTCTGGATTTTTGTCTCAACCATGCAATACCACTGACTCACAAAACAGGGGCAAAGAAGGGGAGAAGAAGAGACACCAACAACAGCTTCCACTTACTTTCTTGCCTCTATCCTGGCTTCAGAGTCTGCATCATGAATTCCCTTCTTTATTGTTTCAGCTAACACTGATATGTGTCTGAAATAAGAAAGAAAATATTATCCAGCAGTTCAGAAAGACGTGCCACACTTATAAACAAGTGACTAAATTTATTTTTCCTTGGTTTCTGAGAACAAACAGTTCATTACATCCTTTCATTTCCATCAAGGATCTTTTGTGACCTTTATTTATTTATTCTTACAAGTCAGTTCTATTTCATCCACACTGCTGTCTAGGAAACAGCAAGCAGCATTCTTCATAGACCTTTACTTAGCTATCCAAGCCACCTGGATTCAAGAACAGACTCCTAAGCCCTAAATAGTCTTGTGCAGCCTAGGGCTAAGGAAATTGTGTCCCAGTCTCTCCTTGCACAATTACTTCAACTGATCACTAGTCTGAAGTAATGTAGAAGTCTCAGAAGCTCCTGATAAGACATGCAGCAGATTTCACCTCATCATCTCACTTCAGGGTGCAAAAGGAAAAAAAAAATTGTTGAACAGAAGTTACTGAGTTCAGGGATTTGCTCAGCCACGTTTTCCAAGGCTGGCATAGGGGGACACACTAACAGAACAAATAGTGTATATGTATACATGCTTCTTTTGGGTGGCAAAAACATCTCTACTACAGCTACCTAATATAATCTTCTCTCCTAAATGATCCTTTCTCCAGAAGGATCCAGAAAATGATCTCCTTCTCCCCAGATAAGTAGGAGAGAACAGACCCACTCATATTCAGAACTTACCTTTCTAACGAGTGTGTTTGCCACTCCTGCAACAGCAAGTCTAAAAATTCAAAGCAGCGCCTGAGAGGAGAGAGAAGGAATGTTGAGTTTAAGTTAACTGGGGCACACTGGTTTTGCCATATCTGACTTTGAATAACAGCCATCTTTGCTTAGGAAGCTTTTTGGGACATCAAAATTCAGTGGTGACACCAATAAAAATATCAACAGCTCTAAAAAAAATATCAATAAACAGTCTGAAGTATTAATTGGAGGCAGCTTGCTATAGAGAAGCCTGAAGAGAGGGATTGCCATAAAGCAATCCTGGAAGTTTCCTTTTTCATTAAACAGGATACAGGCCCAGAAGAGTGACACTGATACTCTGTACCTGTCAGTCCAGGCTTCACACAGAAACCTCACAGTTACCTTCGTAGGGGGACAGACCTTTCCAACTTTAATCTCCCTTCCTCACTTCAAGAATCTTAAGGCACGAGTGTGCTGAAATGTGTTCAAGGTTTGTCACCAAATACAGCAACCTCAAAGCCCTTCGTTTTGTCTAACTCAAAGAGAACCAGTTAATGTATATGGAGGAGGCAAGAGTCTCCCAGTGAGGGAGTGGACTGAAGCACTTAGATTCGAAGTGGACACAGGATCATTAGACCAATCAGTCCAACTTCCCTTCCAGAAGATGCTTTCATGTACTGGCTCAAAGAAAACAAGTGACTGTTAACAGCCAGCAGTGGGGAAGAGGAATGTGTCTGTAAAAATGCCAAAATAATATGTTGTTATAACAACACGTAAGTACAATTAGTTTAAAAACCATTTCTCCTTGTGGAAAAGTGCCTTTTCCTCTCTGCAGTGATGCAGTTTATACAGGATAGCTGACTTTGAACTCAAATCATGGAGAAGGATGAGATTCATGCTATAATAAGTGAGTGTGTTTTCAACCCTTATCACAAATAACAACAAATACATGCACATTTTCAGAAAGCATCTATTTACTAGTAAAAACCAGCAAATGCAAACTAAATTCTCACCTTCTAACTGCAACAGACTTGGAGGTACAATTACTGGTTATGATGGGTATCAACCGAGGGATGTGTGTGTGCTGGAAGGAAACAAACAAGAACAGAAGAAATCTTTACACAACAATTCCACTGAATGAAAGAGCATCTCCTTCAGCCATCTGAGTTCAGTATTCAGATCCTTAATGTCGCGCAATTCTTAAAAACAGAACCTCTACGTAAAGGAACACTAACAGATATGGAAGATTTTTAGTATTAAAAATATTTTACAATTGTCAGCTAAAACACCTTTAACAGATACTTGATTTTCTTCTATAATTACACTCTTCAGCAAGCCAAGGAGCTGAAGTCACTGCAGGAGGATCTAAATTGCCAGTGGTGACAACTTGAGAGACATCAGGCTACCTACACCTTACCCAATGAATCACTAGGCAGAAGTCACCACTGTGAACTAATAGTTTTGAGAAATGTGGACAGTCTGTAAAGTATTTTAGAGCATAATTAAGAGGATGAATCTGTGCTGCAAGGCTGGTCTAAAACCGTTTCAAAGAAAAATGTTTGCTCAGCTCTTAGAGGGATGGAAATATCTTGCCCTGCAAAAAGAAACATTTCCCCTACTATTTTGGCAGAGCTTAAAAAGCATCATCTGCACAAGGCTGTACAACATCTGAGACAGCCAAGCCCAGCACTATCAGAAAAGTAGATTAGGCACTTAATCTTATTTTCATTGCAGCAGCATTCATATTTCATCAGAAACACTGCAGTGTTCAGAAATTATAACATTGTTCTCTTTTGATGTATACTTACTCGAATGATTAATCTAACTGCTACAACACCAGAAGTGGCCATGACTTTGGCACTATTTGGAATTAGATTAAAAATTGTTGGCATGATGGCTTCTGCCCCATGGTCAAACTTGTTTCCCAGAACTGATGACAAATGTCTGAAAAATAGAATGAAGTCATGCTGGTAAGTGAGCTGAAGATAAAGCGAGTCAGACTTGTACAGAAGATCTGACATAAGCACATCTGACATTTCAATCTTTGCAACTGTCACCTCCTCTCCAACTCCAAAGGACAGATAACACCATGTTTCAAAACCCAGTTCCTTTCTTTTCCTTTCAAACTTGTGTTCTATATTCATCTGAACCCCGAGAAACAGTAAGGTCAGCATAAAATAACTAGCACAGTTGAAAACTTATTATCAAACAAATAGGATCAAGGTGATAGAATATTTTTTGTTAGTTTATATTACAACTTCTCTGAAGCTCCCTATTTTGCTTTAATATGTACATATTTTAATAACACATCAGAAACACTGCAGCACCCTTTTTGAGTATTTCACTAAGGACAGACCATCAGAAATAAAAACTAGTTCAATCCGAACCAGAACAAAACACAAACATTTTCAGCTTTATTGTTCAATGCTTCCCCACTCGTGCATGAAGGCATGGCTTGCTCATTCATTCTGTGTATCCCACATCAGCATTGTTTAGTACTCAGGAACACGACTTGGCAGAATTACAATTAGTGGCCTACATGATGGGGTTTGAAATGGATGCAGAAAAATCATGTTCTACCTTTAACTATATAGCACCAGCCACAAGAGCTGCATCCTAATCATGTTTTAACCAGTGTCTGTTCCTTTTCTTCTACATCACACTTCAAACACATAGAAAATAAACTTACCCCAACGTGATACAAGCTTCTCGTACGACTTGAGACCGCAGGTCTTTAGCAGATAATTTAAATGCTCCATCCAAAAGTCTTAAGTGCTGGAAGAAGTTATCATATTCTGCAGCTCCAGCCAAAAGTAAGGAGCGGATCTTTTTCAACTGTTAAGAGCATAAAAGAAATCAGTGACTGGTAATGAGCAGCAAATAGAAGGACAATTATGCTCTGGATCAATACCTGTTCTGGGTTTCTTGTGCAATTATTCATCAACGTGCATTGAGGAAGTAGATTTCTTGATGTCCAAGTAATTTTGTTATTTCCTATCTTATATTCAACCCATGGTTAGTTAACATACTAAGTACAATAAGCTAAACACCCTTGCTAACTTCTAGAAATCCAGAAGTGTCGCACACAGCTACTCAAGATGTATAGTTAATAACCCAACCAACATTTTTTTAAACCAAAAGGTACCATAAACATTCCCCTTTGTTCCACTATTCACAGCAGCTTCTAATGTTTAGGTAATCTCACAGCTGACTCCTGTGTTAAAAAGATATCTAGACTTAAAGGGCATGGTAATGCTGACCTATATCCAGAATGTGTCCACTGACTTCATTAAACCAGTTATCTGGCTCTAGCAGAAGTGGAACCCTGACCCTGTCAAAATGGGAAATTTCCTATTAATATTACAGGGACCACCATCTCATCCTACAGACAATCCTCTAACACGTTCACAAGCCCTCCTGTGCACCAATGCATCTGCACATGGCCTCAATTTCAGCACCCTGTTACTCAGTACAGAAATAAAATTAAACAGAAGTAAGCTGAATCAGCCCAGTCTGCCACTCAGATCTGTAACACAGGGTTTGACAGACATGGCAAAGCTGCTACACCAGTGATGAAACTCTACTGTGTAGGCAAGACCATGCATCTATTTGTATAATGAAAACACAGCTCACCTCAGTAAATAATACTCGATCTCAACATGCAAATAACATCCAATTTCCACTTCCACACTTCCCACAGTCATTTTTATTTATTCAAAACTTAAGTGTGTAAATTCTTGCTGAATTATTTTATATGTCTCTTTTGCAGAAGCATAAATAAATTCTCTTTAAGCAAAGTAATTTCCTGCCTTATCAGGTAAATTTTAAGATATTCTGAATAAGACTTGACATTTTGATTTTAGCACCTGCTAGGAAATTTCTAGCTCTGCACCTGCATTTGCTGCACAACTTGCAGTTCAACTTGATGCTGTCTCAACAGCCTCTTGTATCTCAAATAGCAATTTCCCTCACAAATGTGGCTTAAATTCAGTCTCAGAAGGAAATGTTTCCCTCAAGTTTCAGGCAACTAACAGGTGCTCACCACTAAAACTACACTGCAGCCTTAGTCTGAGGTTCTTACAGTACCCTCAGTGGGATTCAGCTCAGTGTAGAAAAAGCTTTTATTAATAGAGGTGCTATCTAAACTCACTACTTACCGCAGAAACTCTCTGTTCCCAGTCATGTTTATCATCTGATAGTATCTCTCGGATCTTGTTTATGGATTCCTCAAGATCCCGGCTGGAATAAATCTACAAATTGAAATACAGAGTAGCAACGTAATGCAGGATTTACTCCATAAAATCAGACTGCTTCCCAACTACATTCCTATGTCCTTTGCTCCTCAATGCTTAAACATCATATTCTAGCCTTGAACACAATTGGCTTTACATAATGTACAGAGTTTACACCCACTGCCTTCAACCTAAAATTTTAAAATTACCACAAGATGATTAAAGGATCATATTACATTATTTTACTATAGTTTCACAATTTTAAGCAACATTCCTGCAGCTGCTAGTGGCTGTATTAGTCAAAACCTACAGAAGATCATGAGTGGACACATGCAGTGTTCAGCTGTCCCAAATATAAAGCTCCAGTGAAGAAGAGGGGCTATGTGATGCATCTCAGCTATCCAGCTAAATCAGCAAACGTGCAGGCTCCAGTTGTCACATTCTCAACAGCAGCAATCCCTGAGACACAAGTCACCTTTATTGCTTTCAGTTCCCAGGGGGTTTCACATGAACTTCTGGCACACCCCACCATTTAAAACTTGCCTCCCTTCAACTTCTCACCTGCCCTCCCCTTAAAGATTTGCCAGCATCACAATGAAGCACAATTTGCCAGTGATTAGCATGAGATCCTATATCCATCTTCTGCTTTTTAGTACAGCATGGTTGAACAGGTAACTCTACTTACCTGAACCGTTGGGACATCTTCAAATGCCTTAATGAAGTCTTCTTCATCCACAGCACCTGCTCCCTCTTTGGCTGCTGACACACAAATGAAAAAGCCTTTTCAATCTTGTTATTAACAAGAGAATCAATTAAGAAACCACTGGCTATAAAGGCACTTAATCAGGAGAAAGTTCACTACCCATGCAGCCTGGGAGTGCTGCAGATGTAATGAAAGCAAAGGCAGGAAAATTCAATGCCAGGCACTGGTGAGACATTCATGGCATCCTTCAACTCATAGGCACAGAGGGCACATTAGGGAAGTCATTACTCAACAGTTGGGGGACACAGTCTGAAAGATGAAAGGGAATACTTACTTTAATTATATGGGAGACTTTATTTTAAAGGATTTAATCCCATCTATAATAGATGAAGGTGGAGATCTGACAGGTGCACAAACAGACGAACGATAAGGAAGATAAATAGTCTCTGGAATACTAATCAGATTAGAGACTGCCTGATATAGGGAACTTTCTCCCTTTCCCTAAGACACATATAGAATTAGAGCTACATGTAGAATTATTGCTAACATTCAGAATGACTGCTCAGTAAAGGCCTTAGAAGGCGGCCAGTGTGCCAGGTTTAGACTGCAAGGGCTGAAGTTTGGCATGTAGCTATAAGCAGCCTCTGTTCAGATAGAGTTGGAACTACAAAGGCAAAAACCTACACAACGGAGCATCAACATGATTTACTCATAGCCCTCAGTTCACAACCACACAGGTGCAACCTCTCACAAAATGCAAAACAAATTATGGGAATGTGGGGATTGCTTGGAGATTCATCCTACCAGACTTTGGCTGTGGCATGCAGAGAACACAGACATAATGACTGCATAGGGAAAAACTTGTTACTGGATTCTGGGGGCTGGTCTAGAAGTGCTTGCCAGAAGTTCAGAACACTGTAAATACTCCACAGACACATCAATTCATACAGGCTATTGGCTTACTTGAAGACTTGGAGCCCAGAGCTGCAGAGCCCAGTCTGCGGGTAGTGCCCATCCCAACTCTGCGTGAGTTTGCAGGGGCCTTTGAAGATGTAGAGGAGCTGGCTGAGGAAGGTCTGTTCCCATCCACGGAGTCTTCATCATCAAAAATTTTATCTGCCAAAAAACCACACTCAGCTCTTAGTCCAATGAAGCAAAGGGATGTCCCAGGAACATGCCTGTGTTATGGCAAACATGCTACATTTTCCAGCCTGCTCTGCCAGCCCTCATCTCAGCAGCGTCCTCATGCTAAAAATCCAGTTAGTTGTGGAATATCACCAGCTCACTGAACCCAATCCTTCACTATTGCAGCCACTATGTTATAAACCCTTTCAATGAATGCATTCAGATGAAAAGAATGAACTTCCAACCCACAGCAGAATGATGCAAGCCCCAGATAATACTTGGGGTGTTGACAGTCTGCATCTCGCATGTTGATGCCTCCAAGAGCTCTTTTAACATGGACTGTGGTGAAACTTGACCACAAGCTCTCACAGATCATCTAAAAACCTACGAGCAGCAGCAGAAGCTGCCCTGTTCCACCTGCCAGCAGCCTGTCCCAGACCAAGAATAAACAGCATCACCCAGGAAAGTTCACATGGCAACACCCATGTTGTTGATGAACTACAGACTATTTATCACAGACTCATCCAGAGCTACAAATCCCCTTTAACTCTTTAAATTAATGCCAGAGATTCCTTACAAGGAAATATAAAAAGTTTCCTCAAATTCATAAAAACATAAATATAAGGTGCATTAAACCTTACAGAACCTTCTGTGTACATCCAACTTTAGCCTCTACCACCAAATGTGAATATAAATTAACTAAAAATGAATTACAGCCACTTTGATTCTCAGTCAAGGTTACTTCAATTCCAAAGGACTGCTTATATTGCAGTTTTACACAGATTAGCTAATTCACTTGAAAAAACAGCCTTAGGTTGAAAGGTGACAAAGCAGCTGGGCAGCTGATATAGATGGAACATGTAATTATTGAGGCCAGAAAGCCAGCTCAGCCCCCATCACTCAGCTTCTCCACATGAACACCTCACTCAAGATTTGAGACCTGCTTCATGTCCGTCCCTATCCAACAGCCCAAGGTACACACCCACTCTCCACCAGATTAGGAACATTTCCTTCACAATTTTCACTTGGCAAAAAGTCAAGCAGGTGCTTTAATTCACCCCTGCTCAGGAAAGCATCTGGGAACACCTCGTAATAAATACAGGCTCCTAGCTAGACATTAATGAGAGAAATTCAATACAGGCTGAGCTTTCTGAAAGAAAAAAAACCAACTTGATAACAGTATAGGCATATTCTAGGTGAGGCAAAACAACAGGAAGAAAAGGCTGTTTTGTTCTCAGCTCAACCACCTTCAGTTTTCTCTGCCCTAAGTGGCACTGGCTCATCAGCAGCTGGACACAGGAGAACTCTCACAGATCATCTAAAAACCTACACACCCCATTTTTGATATGCAGCAGTGCACATGATGCCATACTCCAGTCACAGCTCAATACTGACATGGCAGAAACACAAAAGAATCCAAAAACATAAAAAAGGTGGAAAAGGACATCTTTCTTCTCGATTTTGATGATCCAGATGTCTTGGAATATGGGAAAGGGCTTGGGGAAAAAAAGCAACTCTAAGGGAAAAGAGTAACTAAAAAGAGTAACTATTTTCTAAAGGAAAATAATAACTGGTACTTGCACTGTTGTTCAGGAAAAAGTGAACAAGGCAAAAGTGAACACAAGAACTTTAACTTAGATAAATTCCAGGTCACACAGGTAAAGAGAACATAAGCCACAATTAGGATGTGGGCTGTCTCTTTAACACAGTGCCTGAAGGCAGCCATGGAGACTGTGCTATCTCCCTATTGACACCAGTCTTGCTCTGACACATGTAATTCAAAAATAATTTCCAAAGAGCTCAGGGAACAATCATGAGAATGATTAAAGGATTAGAAAATATGTTTTTAATTCAATTAAATGAAAATTCTCTGCAAGAGATTGTTTAGTCTAGCCAGATTCCTAATCAGTTGCTTGATTATATTCTGTGTTAACACGGCTACTGAGGATTTATTAACACAGTTTTCCAATGTGATTTATTAATATTGTTTCTCATCTAATAGAAAAATATACAACAATGCAACTGGTTGAAGGTTAAAAACTAATTCAAATCTGAGCTGCTTTTTTTTCCTCTCTTCCCCCCTGCTCCCCCCTCCATTTTTTTGCAATAAGCACAGGGCTGACCCTCTACGAGGTTAGGAGGTGCATCACCCAGTGAATTCTACCACAGGCAGTTCTTTAAAAAGCAAAATTGATTTTCCAAAAGACACAGTCCAGTTCAAACAGGAATTATTTCAAAAACACTATTTGGTGTGAGTTGCACCAAGGTCAGGGCAGATCAAAATAGGCTTTAAAATGTGTAATCTCTGAAGCCTCTAGGACAAGGTTTAAGTGATTCAGAAAGACTTGGACAGTTATGCAATCCAAAAACTTCTAAGCAAAACTTGTCCCAGCTGCACTTATTTCAAAAGCTGCTATATAAATATTTAGCAAACTATTATTTGCCATATGTGTATTAACAGCCAGGAGAAAGTCAGTCATATTTGAAACAGAAGATTCTTTTACTAGTTCACAACCCCCTTCATCAAGTAATAAAAATCTCCATTAGCTGCATTTCAGACTACCTAGATGCAGCCTTAGTTAACTCACTTCCTCTTCTATATGCATTTTTAAAGCCTCAGCCCTCTGGAAGGAAGAGGGTGTGGTTTGCTATTTCATATAATAAATCAAAACTAAAAAAAAAAAAATCCAGATATTATGAGCATTGCACTCCTGTAGCATTTTAGCCACTAAATAGACTATCATTTCTTTCTAAAACAGGCTTTTCTGAGCATTAGCAAAAATACAACACTCCAAAAATCAAACCAGCCCACCCACAGTTCTGGGGATGACTGGATTACAATCGTATCTTCCTGTTCATTAAATCTGCAAACTAAGCACTACATATTTATCAAACCAGAACATCCCTTCAATAACCCAACAGCATTTTCTCATCTGAGTAGTTCAGAATGACAGCACCACATTCAGAACTGCGCATCAAGTCTGCCAGCAGCACGTGTGCAGAACAGAAAGAGAAACAAAGAACAGAAAGGAACCTGGACATGGAAGTACAGAAAAGAACAGAAAACCAAGCTACTATACATTGTTATTAAAAACCCCTTTCTTTTTTTGCCACCCATTGATTCCTGCTCATAACAATTATTTGAACTGGGATCATATTTTTCAGTGTATCTGCAAATGGCAAATTCAGCATGGGTGTAACTCTCAGGACCCCAGCTGAGGTGCTCTGAAGCAGAATCAGTGCCCCGTTCAAACATTAAATAACCACTGACATTCTCTCATCACAAGACACCCCCAATACTTATTTATAAGGACCTTACAGTGCTCTCTGTCTAAGACATGCCCTTATAAAAGAGGCCTTTGTCTGCTCGCCACTCTGCTGTCTCAGAGACAGAGAGAAGACAAGCTGCTTTACGTTTTTCAGTTCCTTTACATTATTCAAGAAGAAGAGAAAATTGCTTACAAGTACATATCCTTCTGCAAATAAGCTTCCTCAACATTCCTTCATATTTTCCATAGCGTGCCCAGATGTAAGAGTGCTTCACGGAGCGCCGCGGCTTTCAGTCCAGAACATAATCAATCACTGCCCCTCAGATTCATTAAGCATGCTGTCTTCACACGTGGATTTAAACAGCCATGGCCTCTGTCCTCTCTCTACGGCTGCAGAGCTGCACGATTCTTATCAACACCCATTTCAGCCTAGGAAACTTCAGTTCACTTCTAGGGAGGAAATTCCCTCCTAGCGAGGGGAACCCAGGACAAATAATCCGGGATGAAGATGAGCTGAGTCTGCCTGGCTCGGCTGGCTTGCACTAGGAACCAGCCTGACTTTATCCCCTGGGAAGCGCTAACAGGAGCATCTCAACAGCTGTCATCATTTGTCCATGACGAATAAATTTAGTCATTATTCATTTTAAAACGTAACCCCTTCAGGCCTGGGCCAGGTGAAAAGTGGGAGAAGAGGCTGCACTAGCTATTCAGGAACCACGGTAAACAAGGGCCAGCACTTCCTTTGCCTGCACCACCAGCCTGGGACCTTTTAAAGCAGAGTCTCAAATGCCCTTTCCAATGAAAAAAAGATGCTTTCTGGCTTTTATAAACTTTAGGATGTCAGATTCAAATCTTTCAGCTATTTGTTTGTAAGCTTTAGAGAAGATAGCTACTCTGTAGTGATGACAGACTGGGAAGAGAGCTTTCCATCATATCTGTTCCTAACAAAGATGCCCCACTACAGTCTTCAGATTCAACTCTTTAAAGGACTAAACTTGTCCTAGGCCTACTGTGCCCACTCATCATCTGTTCCATTTCCAAGCATCAGAGCAGCTGAAACAGGCAAGATGGGCACCTCTTGCATGAATCACCTGCATCACTCCCAGAAGATTCCCCTTCTGGGTGCAGATGGAAGTGGATGACACCAGAGGAACCTGCCTCCCACCATTCCTACAGCATGCTGCACACCAGGAGCAGACAGGTAGCTGCTAAAGCTGACAAACATTACAGCACTTCCAAATTCCATGCTCAACCCCTACTAGGTGGGCAAAGCCTAGTTCCCCGAAGATCTGAGAGCCCTCCACAGGCCAAGAACACACACCAGCAAAACTACTGATGCCAAAGAAAATAGGATGTGTTCCTCTTTACTCCTTTCTACCAGGCACAAGTCCATGAGCACTGGACCATATTTTTGAGACAGACACCCCTTTGACATCTCAGCTCATGCCCTCCCCCCCAGGGCAGCATCTGGCACCCCCATCTCCAGCTGTGCCTTCTGTTGTCACCCTCTGCTGGGTGTCCAAGGGAGACAGCTTCAGCTGAAGTTACAATGCCTCTTCCCACCAGCACACTCAAAACCCAAGCATGGCTTAGCTGCAAGCCTGTCCAGCTCCAGCATAGGTATTGTAGAGGTTTCTCCAGGAACATGAGTTTATAAACCCACTAAAGATAAAGGAACGTGCTCCTCAGCAGGATTAAGTGTTTAAAAACAAAGGAGTTGCAGCTACAAGCAGAAGTACATGGGCACAGCACACCATTAAGGTTTTCTGCTTGGCCATCTCCCAGTGCCCCAGCTGCTCACCCTGGCCCCAGACACAGCTCCTCTTTCCCATCCTCCACACCAGGCAGTGTTTTGAGTCTTTAAAATGCCACCCACTTGGGTTCAGTGACCCTGATCAGCCCTGTCAGTGCCACCTGCCCCTCCTTCTCTCATCATATCCAGTTATCCCAGGTCGATCCAGTCACCAGCTCCAGTCCCAGCCCACCCCTGCTGCTGCCTTCTGGCAGTGTGTGCTGAACCACCTCATCGTCCTTCACAACTGGCTTTGCAGTGAAGTCCCAAAAACCTGACTCCAGCATGAACTGCTCCAAGGGCTGAACAATGACAAGGACATACCTATCATCCAGTACCTTGGGTTTTTTTCTCTTAACTCACATATATCCCCGTCTTTAAACTACGATCCTCATCATTATGGGTGGGAGTTTTTCTGAAGGTTTCAACAATACAAATCTAGTCCATGTATTTGTGACCATAAAAAATACAATAAACAACACGGTTGCCATCAGCCACCGCTAAGGTGGTGTTTAGAGACCCAGGCCAAGAATGTCAGGCCAGGTAGGTGCAAAATGCTTTTTGCTTTAATTCCTGTAACACCACACACTTTTCTTTAAGCCCAAATGCTTCAGTTTCACCTCCTTAGCAAGGAAATGAGACGTACCATCTTGGCTGCTGCCTTGTTCTGTCTAATCACAAGCTAAAGAATCTAACAGGTCTTCAACTTTCCTATCACAAAGGAAAAGAAGAATCCTCAAAGAAGTAGCACTTCTGCTCCAAATATATTGTATTTAATAGGCTATTGCTCTAATACACATACTGCCTAGATCCAAGCACCTAACTACAACAATTTCAGAGTACTAATGCCTGCCAACCCTCTGTGGGCAGAAGAACATTTAGGCAGTAGAAATCATTTAAAAAGCACATTTCTGTTAGTGAGGAACCCTATTAAACCCATACCAGTATGATAAAATTAACTTTACTAAACTGGTATGAGAAAATTGTTGTACACTTCGACCTGTACACATTCAACACCAGGCTAGGCAGACACAATAAGAAATAGTAAATTCCAAGTTCAATCTGCAAGAATTAGCAATAGCCCAGGCAACATTCAAAATCTGCTCTCAGGGACTGGCCTGGTAAGTCAAACGAAATTGTCCTGCAGAAGACTGATCTGAAAACATGCAACTTATGATGATTTAAGGTACTTTTCTGAGGGATGGTAAAATTTTCAACCCTGGAGTCAGATTACTCCAATTTAAGATGTAGCCATGATGGATGGCTGCAGAGATGACTGAGAACAGGAGATTTAAAGACTTGAAAACAAGAGACAAATGAAAAGGATTTAATGAGCCTGTTTACTTCAAACACAACTTTTTAAAACATTATGTTGACAGTATTAATGCCATCACGTCAACAAGTCACAGCATGCCCCCTCTAATAGCATCTATGAGCATTAGCACAATCAAGAATACAGCAAACAAAAGTTTTAAGAAACTTCTGTTCATGAAACTAACATACCTGGAAATGGGAGTTTTTAAGAGTTAGTGAAACTGTCACTTAGACAGTGTGCAGCCATATGAAAGTTTCCATTAGTTTTAAGTAGATTTAGAAAAGAGGCAGTACTAATGTTACATTCCTACAAGCTTTATTAAGTATCAACAGGAGACAACATAATAACTATGATACTAAGTGAAAGAGCATCAGCTCAAACAGCCAAAATAATTCACAAAAGCATCAAAAAGCTGAAATAAACTCATTAAGAGCTAGGATTTATAAGTTTCACCAATTACTTTACTATGGTTCATACAGACACCTCAACAAGAATCAAACACCCATGTGAGAGGAGCTGCACAGACACAGCCTTTACCCCACACTCATTTTTAAAAAATTAAATACTTGAGAGACAGATGCAGACGTGTACATAAGACAAAATCAAAGTGGAGAAGAGACAGAGATAAGGATTTACTTCCCTCAAAGTAATCCTTGGAAATACAATATTCCCACAGTGCTTTCTCCAGCCAGCCACACAGCCTTCCCCCAGACCTCAAGAGCACCAGGAAACCCACAGTGCATACCTTGGAAAAACACATCCACCCCAAAAGCCCATGCATTTACATAAAGTTTCAATTTAAAGAGCAAATGCAGTTTTTCCCTGCCCTACACTCAGCCCTGTGGCTGCCCAGAGGTTCCTCATTATGCCTTGTGGGACACCCACCCTCCATTCAGTGCCAGGCCGCCCATACATCTCCCCAGCCTTCACAAACACCCCAGCTATTTCAGAGCCAGTAACAGACTCCACACCAGGGTGTTGCTTCTGTGTTTCACTGCTGTGGCTTTCCCTGCTGACTGTGCCCCAGTTTTGTCCTGGACCCTTGAAAATACCCTTTAAATTGCACCGCCTTCTTACTCCCTCCTCACTGCGCTCTCATTAGCATCATCTTCAGAGATAAAAGACACAAAGTGGGTCTCTGAGCCCTAGAGATACCAATCAATGAGAAAGGCTGTTGATGTGGGATGGCTCAGGGAGATCTTCTGGAGTCAGAAAACACCTTTTGACAGAACTATGGGAATTAGTCTTGTAGCAGCATTCTGTCATACCCAAACTGCAGACAAAGCACTCTATCTCCCGCTTCAATTAATCCTCTGTGCTGCACTGCAGTGGCAATGCTAAGATTTCAGTAAGCCTCAGCCTTACTGAAGTTTAATTATTTATGCAAATAATTATATAAGAGAAAGTGAATTCTTCTGCCTTCATTCACAAGACAGAAGAATTCCATTCTGCAGAGGCACAGGAACTCCCTCAGGCAGCACTTCCATATGCACACATCACAGGGATGTGTCAGGTTAAAGAGCAACCAATGAACCTTTCCCCTCCTTGCTCTCACCCCCATCTCTGCATTTCCTGAAATTTATGGCAACAGCTTGGACTCCCTGTGTTTGCAGCAAGCAAATGTCAGGATTCAGGCAGCAGACAAAGTGGGCATCAGCATCACCCAGCTGCTGGTCACCCACACTACACCCAGCACCCCAGGCAGCAGCCTCCTTTGTTGGCTCTGTGGTCAGCTCTGCACAGTATTCGCTTTGGAAATTATATAAATGTGAATAAAAGGCAGAGCCATTCAACAAGAGCAAGAAATATTTGCTGTTATTTTAACATGTGAGTAAACTGAAACAGAGCTGAGGGACATTCTCAAGGGTGTGAAGACTTCAGGGCATTGCCAGAGTCTAGATTAATCCCCATTCTTGAACAGTTTTTTGTACTGACTGCTTCCCCTTCCTCCTACTAAAGATGCAAGTAGTGCCACAAATGTTTCCTTATTTTCCCAATATTATCTTCAAAACTGCTCTACAAATATTCAAAAACGACATTTGCAAATGGCTTGGGAAAAGTAGAAATCAAATCACAACAAATTAGAAAAAATATTTTAGTTGTTCTTGACAATTGCTTGAAGCTTAGCCACACCTGAAATTGAGTTCTCTGTATTTCCCAGGGTTGGTGCTAAAGGAAAACAGCAAGCAAGATTAAATCAAGCTCCCAGGGAGACACCTGCTGGCAGCAGCCTGGGGCTCATTTGCCAAAACCTGAAGGAATAAGGAGATACCTGTGGAATCGACAGGTGATATTTTGTGAAACCTGGACTGCCTATACCTTATGTAACTAAATTAGTAGGCATACCAACAATTAGAAGCCTTCAAATGGACAGTGTCTCTCATCAGCAAAGGGCAGGAGCCCTATGTGTAGACAGGGCAGGTGACTCCAGCCCCACAAAGAGGTCCAGATTTCCAGCTATTTGCACCATCTGCTGCCATGACATCACAGGGTGAGGCACTTCTCCAGCCTGCACTCCCCAACTGGCATTCCCTGCACAGATCCTTCTGCCTCCTCGGGCAATTATGACCAGTGCAGCTCACCTCACTGCTGACTGCCCCAGCACCCAGCACTGTCAACACAAGGAAACTGCAGTTTCTGCTGTTATCACTTATCACTTCTTGAAGGGAAGGACATTCCCTACACGAACAGCACACGGAGCTGTAACGCACTGACAACGAGCATGCAGAGTTGTGTTTGGAAGGAAAGAGCATCCTGACATTTTTAGGACAAAGCGCTGTTACAAAAAAAGGCAAAGGCATCTTATTGCCTCCAGTTACACAGAGCACATTGAGGGGGTGCAGATCCCACTCCCAGCCACCACAGAACATCCTGCTAATTCACACAAGTCCTGCAGCAGAAAGCTTTCTAGAGACATCTACAAGGAGATAAAAATGCTATGCTGCAGCCTTGTTTCCTTTTGGGTTAATTCTCAGAGGATGGCTGGGTCAGTGAAGTTAAGCCAGTAAGTTATGCTGGAGGGACCTGGGGAGGCTGCAGAACCAGCCCTTTCCAGTACCTTCATTTAGGTTTATTTACAACCATTTATTGTTGCCCAGCAGCTCTCCTGTGAGATAGTGGGGCATCCTAAACTTTCCAAGCAGCCACCTCTGAGCCAAGAAACAAAATAGGTACAGTTATACCTGAACAATGAAGGAAAAAACAAAGCTGTGAGCCTACAGCCTGTAAAGCCACAGAAAACAGAAGCCTTCTGTCCCAAGGCATTATCTGCCTGGTTAAAGGCTAATGCAAGAACATGGGCACTACACTGGCAAAAACTGTACAGTGTTAAACACATCACACATCAATGAATCCCACCCAGAATGCCTGGCCTGATGCATAATTAATATACTGAAATTAGATGACCATTTAAAATACTGTCAAATGCTCAGAGGGCAATAATCATGTGATAAGAATGTTTTAGACAGAAGGTGGTCGAGACAAAAGAAAAACCACAGAAGGAAAACTAGGGAGCACCTACTTCCCAGCCTACATGCCTTTTGAGAAAGATTATCAACTAGTAAAACAGGCATGACCAGCATGATAACCAGGAATTTCTACCATAAATAAATGCTTCATCTTTATGAAGATGCATATTGCTTCAGACTGTGAAGACACATACATAAGCGAAGTTTATAGACATGTTTTGTTTATTTAAGAATAATTCAAAGTTGAATTATATAATCCAGCCTATGCTCTATAGCCAGAAATGGTTACCAGACAGTGGTCTGAGATGCCTCTGAGCTCCTGTCACAATGGCTACTCAGTTAAAGAGGTGGCTCTGTGATCTCCAGAGCACCCACTGCAGCTGTTAGCAAAGGAAAGGGATGGGGAACCAGACTTGACGCTGACACTTCTCTGGAATATTCAGCAGCACTGCCTGCCCACCACAGCACTCTCCTGATGCACCAAAAGGCACAACTTTCTGCCTACTCCTAACTAATAAAAGGAGGATTTAGGAACATTCTTGTCTCCCCATCACTTCAATTCAGCTCCCGGAGAGCAAGCAGAGCCTTTGAGGAGCTGCAGGCACACAGGATCTTACAAACCATGCCTCAGCACCAGTACACCATTGCCAATGTGTGCAGCCCATGCCACCTTCTGCAATGTCTACATGAGCACATCCGACTACAACCAGAGCTTAGAGCAGCAGCTCCTTGGAGCTGGTGAGAAATACCCAGTTCCCACTCACATCACACTCATTCTGGCAGACACTGGCAGAAGGAACCAATGGTTTCCTGACAATCAAGCCCATTTGGTTTTTATCCCCAGTGTCTCAAAGAAAAAAAACACAGTAAATGAAAAGCTAGCATTTCACTTTTCTCAGGATCACTGTAGAAAAATCTTACTGTATTTATTATGATCACTCAAGACCAGTGACTTCAATGGTAGCATTGAAAATGCTGGAGGGTTTTTCAAGATGCAAAAGCAGTAACTAGTAGATAATATAAGACAAGTTTTACTTTTAGTGGAAAAATGCTTTTTTCAGTAATTTTTAGAATGGATGTTCATTGGCAATAACTTATAATACTACTCTGCAGAGATCTGTATATGATCTGTATAGGATTAGTTCCACTTTTTTGACATAGTGGAAACAAAGGCCAAGTACACATAAGGAAGCTGACTGCAGGTGGTGCAGAAAAGTCAGAATTAGAGCACATGCCAGAAGACATATCAGAGTATATGATTTCCTTTATTTAATCACCATCACATTAGGCTAAATTCTGCTTCCAGCTCTATAAATTTGGGATGGAGGTGAATCCAAGGATTTGTGGAACTTAGCAAGATTTTTTTTAAGTTGCTATTATCTCGGGTTTTATTCTGTATGGTTTCAAAATGAGCATGGAAAGGTTTTAGTACACCAATTAGTAGCCTATTTGACAGATACTTCAGTACAGCATATGGATTCCACACAGTTGACTAACAGAACCTAAAAAAAATCAGACAGATATTTAATACAGCTTCAACTACAAGCATAGTCTGAATGCCTGATTTACAAGCGGAAAGCTCCAATTCCTGAGATACATCCATTTCTTAGGCCTTCTTCACCCATCCTTAAAAGCCTTAATATAAGAAAACAATGGACTCAAGGAAAAAAGGTAAAGGAAAAATGTGTCACAACTTAAAAAATATTAACACTCAACACGGCTTCTGTTTTGCTGACGCTTGTTTCATCCACTCCCCAATGCACTTAAAACATTCTTTCATCCACATCCTTCCCCATAAAGAACTATCATTAGGTACAGCAAACAGAGCAGTCATACTCAAAGGGAGAAAAGCAGATAAAAAGGTGGAGTCAAGACATTACTGAAACTTTCCTTCCTTTTGTCATTAATTACTTCAGCCTACTAAATTTGATATTCATATTTCATAAGTGAAATGAAACTCCGAGCAAGCAGGGGAACTTAATTGTGGTACAAAGAAGAAAGCATCTTTCCTCCAGTGCTTGCAATATAAATAATGCAGTCATAGCATAGATAAAAATAATTACTATTATTCAGACTTTATTTTAAAAAAGCACAAATATCCTCTTTATCTTTTAAAAGAAAAAAGAGAGTTAAAGACATGTAAGTAGTTGTGTCCTAACATAATCCTGCCCAACCCATTTTTATTTGGCCTAAGTCAGTGCTGCTGTTCACTTTCTCCCCATGGCTCAGCACCCTTTTCCAACCATCCTCAGGCCCCTGCACCTAACTAAAACTTAAGTGTGTCATCCAGCCATCCAAAACCACCTGCCACAACAGAAAGTTGGACTTAATAATTGATTCTGATCACAGCTGATTATTTGACTCCTTTAGTAACTATCCTGTTTATTCCCACATATTGTGTGCACAGTAGAAGACTTCCACAGCTGTTCTGTCCAAGAAAGAATGATGAAATAAATCAGTTTTCCCACATAAAGCCACTTACCACATCAAATAACAGTATGTCAGGATCAAATAAGAAATTCAAGTTGAAAAAATGTGTTGTGGCAGACCAGTAAAATCTTGATTCATTTGATCTGAACTCTACCAGCTTCCCTGCTGTATCTCCTGTATCACTTGACTCTAACTCTGAGACCATCTCACCCACAAGAAAGGGACCAAGGGCAGACTAGTTTTGACCTTAATCTCTTCGTTTTAATCAAGTTCAAAACTTGGTGGAAGCTCTGAATAAACACAATCAAGCAGAAGATTGCCTCTGGTTCAAGGGCAAAGTCTGTCGAGTGAAAACGAAGGATGAATTTGCCTCAGGACTCAGACGCATGATCAAATTATTGCTGCTTAACAAGTTATAAGACACCAGCTGAGCCAAAGCAACAGCCCTTGAGATGTTATTAAACTATGGGAAGGGTATGGTAATATAATTTAACTTAGCCCTAAAGAAAGAAAATTAAGCCAAGCAAAATCATTCACATTAACCACAAAGAACACAAACACTAACCACAACACAGCTAAACATCTTACTCTGGATCTGCTCATTAAAGACTTCACAAAACAAATGCTGACCTAAAAGGAATTGGAGACATTAAAAATCAAAGAGGTTCATATGCAAAAGCGGGGAATGCTGATTGTAGAAAAAGCCTGGCACAGCCATTTTCATCACTACTGGGGAAAAAAAGAAGGCAAAATCACTCATCTTTCCTTAGCACTGACATCTCTCAGGTGATTCTGCCAGCTTAGAGAAGCTGATGTGAAACAAGATTAAGACAAGGTGGTGAGCACTGCTGGTCTAAGTCCTTCCTCATTCAGTTAAGTTACTGAAATCATTATCATCACCTAACACCAACTGATTTCCATCTATATGGATTTCTGGTTTCACACAGGCATACTGGCTGCTTCCATGCAAGACCTAAAGAAGTCAACAAGTCAAAATCAAAAAGAAAACAAAGCTTTATTAATACAAGGAGCCATTCTCTAAGCAGCTTGAGATCTCTCTTTTCCCTAAGGCAGGTCTGGCTGGCACAGTGACTTTGTACATCTGTGACCCTCAAAGATCACTGCAACGATAATTCAAATGGACAATGAGATAGCAGCTTCTTCCCCCTTGCACTGATTTGTCTATGCTGTAGAGAGCTGTGTCCTTTCATATGTGACATTTACACTTTACTCCTAAACTGCAAGCTGTGAAGTGTAGTCTTTGTAAAGGCTCAGCTCCTCAAAGCAAGCTGCTTATGATATAAACAAAGAAGTCACCAGGAGAACCACAGACTCCACTACACCGTGTTTCTGCCTTGTTAAATTGTAAAAATGACCATAAATATACATGTTGAGATGAACAACTCCTACTCTTATTTCAGTTCCAGGATATACAATTCACTCTAAAACCTAAATTCAATAACTTTAAAACTTATGAGGGTTTTCACTACTTGCCTGAAACATAGATTACCCAACAGAAACAAAATCTAGGTAACCAGAGGTTAGTATGATTCTTGATTTACAAAGCCCGAGTTAAAGTCTGGGGAGATGGAAATAGGCTCTGGAAAGTGCAGAGAAGAGGTAGAGATTAAATTTCTACAACAAACAGGGAAGGATAAATAGTAAGGAGAAAAGGAAATAGAGAAATCCTTGTAGAACACAAATAACAGGAATTCACACACTGTGTTCTTTGTGAGCCATCCAGGAACTGGTGCATATTCAGCTTCTTACTCATCAGATCAACTCCTATCATGCTCAAAAAGCAAGAGTCAGGCATCCCTTTCAGTCCAGCAATTCAATTAAATACTTCCTAGTGACTGCAGTCACAACTCCTTATTCCTCATTGCTATACAGTCACACCCCACAGTTTGATGTCAAAATAAAATACTACTAAAACAGTATCAACCCAAGAGATAATTTAAATGTCTAATATTCCCATTAACAATGGCTTCTTGCATGGTATTTTGTAAGTTGCTAGACACAAGTTCAAAGCCCAGCACAACTATCTAGGGTGATTCAAGGATGACCAAATCAGACCTTCCTCCTGTTCAGGCATGTTATGGCACATACTGTAATGCAGGAAGACTTTTAGGTCCACCTGCCCTCTGGGACTTACTAGACAGAAACCTTTGTATTCAGGGGGTGTGGGAGAACAGACAGAGAAATCAAGATTAAATGGATTCATATCGTTGTGATATCCTACCAGTCAGGAATAGAAGAGAGCACATGGGCAACCCACTGCAAAACTAAATAGCACAACATTTGAGCATAAATCTTAATCAGGAGTAACAACAGAAACTTATAGACTGTTTTAATCCTAAAGAGGCTTCTTTCAAGGTTATTCAACAAAATAAAATAGGGATGAAGTCTGAGACATTTCTATTTTGGAAATTCTGCAACAGGTTCCCAGGTTGAGATAATGGTCTTCAAGTACTTACTGGGTCTTTCACAGCGCAGTAGCACTGATGAAAAATTTCCCTGAACACAGGATTATGGTAAGCAATGACTGGGAAGAAGAAATTGATTTTCCAAGTTTGCTCTGAAGATCCTGATCCCAAGGTAAGTATCTGTAGCCATCAGGTCACAGAGGTGGCAAGAGCTGAGAGAAGGAAAGCTCTTTGAAGCACCTTTGAAATCAGAGTATGATGCATCCTCATATTTGCATGATTTCTTATATCTCCATTTTATTAAGTCTTTATTTTTAGATCACTTTGTTGTAAAGTGATCTTTCACTCACTTCACATTCTTGTACAGGAGAAGAGGCATGACTCAGAGAAGAGGAGGTGCAGAAGAGCACCATTTCTCTTTCACAAGAGGCAAAATGGATGATTTTTCTCTGTAAGGGTGAGTGAACGCCCTCCTGCCAGTCCTCACTCAAATTACAATGCTCTGCAATACATCTGTGTATTGTGTGACAAAAAAAAGTCTATGTTCAGTATTATTAAAGGTACTTTGTCTCTCATGGGCTGTAGGGTGTCCAGACACACCTAGAATTTACATTCCAGAGAAGGAACAAAAGAAAATAACACGAGTCAAAGAATTTAAACATTTTATTTTAAACACATTTCATTTCAGACACAGGAATGGAGAGAATTAAAGAAATGGGACTAAGTTGTTAAAAATGAAATGTGTGTTACAGAGTAAAATTGAACAAGGAAAACAATGGTTCTTCCACATCATTCATTTCACAACAGCTTCCCACTCACATGTGCTAAGTAAAATACACTTGTATTAAATACACGTAAAATATATTTGGTGGTTTGTATTTATTAACTGTGTAACAACATCAGGATTCCAGGTGAAACCAAGACCTTCCTTCTACCAGCTAGAAGAGACACCAAAATCCTTCTCCCAAGAGATAACAGCTAGTCATAGACTTTATCTGAGAGTTTCATTTCTGAACCTCCAACTTTGGGGCTTTCACAGTGACCCACAGGCGTGCAAATACATTTGTCCCAAAGCAAA
This sequence comes from Polioptila caerulea, assembly GCA_013397295.1. Classification (NCBI taxonomy): domain Eukaryota; kingdom Metazoa; phylum Chordata; class Aves; order Passeriformes; family Certhiidae; genus Polioptila; species Polioptila caerulea. Next base: position 2,236,209 of record VYXF01002425.1, read on the forward strand.
CTTGAACCAGTTGTAAAAACTGTTGGAGAGCAAAGTCTCACTATTTCTATTTATTCAGTCACCAAGTAAAAGGACCTTGATACACAAGTAAATTCTTTTAAAATTATAACACTGCTTAAGATCAACAGTCAGATTCCAGACTCTTATGCATTTGCTTTACATTTTCACAAATGAGAAGCAGGAGTGACCATGTGTTAGGCTCTGTGTAACACAGTGTTAATGCCTGCTCTGACAGGCAGGATTACCCTCTGTTACACACTGCAAAGTGCTCACAGGCTCCATGACTGAAACACTATCAGGTACGGAAGTGGTAACGGCACAGAGGAGGTGTGAAAGCAGAGGCAGATATGAGCACTGAATTAGAAAGTTTTTATTATTAGCAGGTGTCTCCAGGCATTGCTTGGACTATCTGAAGAACCAGTATGAACATCAAAATATTTGCATGAGCAGTTGACTATAATGCAAAGAAAGCAAAGAAGTTTATCAGTAGCTGCACATCAGAAAATATCAAGCAGACCAAGCTGCAGAAGATAAAGCCATATAAATATTTCTCCACCAATTCAGTAATTTTTAGCAGACAATATAGGCTGCTGCTGCCTTATTATTTTACTCAAATAACAGGGAATGCTCACAGGGCACTGGCATCTGTCAGCAGCTGTTACTGAAAACCAAACACAGGGGGCAAATGAGCAGTTTGCAGCACCTGCCTCCAGATGCAAAAAAAAATTCAGAACAAATAGGAATAAAGTGTAGGGGAAAAGAACTTCTTATCAAATCCCTAAATGCAAATTCTAAGCTCAAATGTACATAAACCTTCAGCATTTCTGGAGAAGGCAAGTATCAGTCACAGCTTCACCACTTCATTCCTTTCACAAGCAGGAGTGCTGAAGGTCCTGTACACTTGCAGGTACTATAGAAATAAGACATTTCTGTCTAGGCATGATTAATCTCCGTATGTGGCCAACTGCTTTACCAGGTATCAGTTTATTCAGAAAGAAAAAAATTTCTGAGGCCTCCCAAAACATGAGAGCAGGATCAGTCTGGTTCATCTGAAGCTACCACTGTTAACCAGCTTGAGCCACATGAATTGGTCCACCTCCATCACAGATCACTTACCTTAATTTCAAGTAGCAAGAATTATTATTTTGTCCAGACTGGAACTGAATGGCTCAGTTACACAACAGCTCTTGACTATGTGTACTGCTGTGGCAGCCTGCAGCAATCAGTGACCAGCAGCATCCTGGTTCACTGGATATATGGAGTGCACATCTCATCAGCTCCATCAATGTTGTCAAACACTGAATCCATGTTTAGAAGCCACAAGCCAGCCAAGGAACCAAGCTTTGAACCATTAGCCTGCATATTAACCAGCACCCAAGGGCCTTTCAGACCAGCTAAACTATGTCAGCTGAGCTAAAATGATGAAATTACATTCACACTGCCCCTCTGGTGAGAGTCTGTTGGCAAGATTTAGTCTGAAGAGTCTGTGAAGGGGTGAGAACAACTCTGCCTCCTGGCACTATGGAAAATAGAACCCCTACATCCCTGTCTTGTGGCCAGCTGTCTTAATGATCCAGAGGTGCTCTCCCACGTGTGTCCTACAGGAACTTCTCCGTTCATGTCTGATTCACATCCCATTCTCATTCAGGCTCAGCAGCAAACAAGCATGGCTTCCTGACAACAAATGACTGAAAGGCCAACACGCACCCAGCTAGAATTAAAAATCCACAAATGAATCACACCACAGACTAAAGATGGTGGCAAAACTTAAGAATTTCAACTTTCTAAACTAAAATTTCAAACTCAAAGTAATGACAACAAATCAACCTTAGGCCTGTCCAAGTCCCACTCCTGCAAACACACCACCATGCTGGCAAATCATCTGGTTCTCCTTAGCAACCATCTGTGCTTGCCTTCACTTAAAGAAGAATTAGCAAACAGAGGAACTGGCACATGTGAAGCACAGCACGTAACAGACAATTATAGAGTCACTTTTAGTTTTGCTCAGATATTGAAAGCAAGCAAGATCAAGTTTTTTTTAAGAGAGGCATGAATTTCAGTAAAACCTTTACATAAGGATGTCAATAAGAAGTCAATGCTTCAATTCGCAAAACTCAAACTGTTTGCCTTGCCTCTTCACCCATGCAAAGCTTCCAAGGGTCCCCACTACACACTCCCTCCTCTTTACAACCTGAAGACTGAATTGATAAAGTCTTCACTGAAAAGCAGAACCGAGAAAATGGGCTGGAGAACTTCCAGTCCCTCTTTTTTATTGTAATTTTGTGTTTAGTTTTTAAATATTTGAAACAGGGTCCTTCTAGTTCATCTGGAAAGCCTCCTTCATCGACACAAAGAACCACTGATAATTCCTGCCTGGAATAGGGGTGGGTTTGTTGAGGTGATCTAGGTTAGTCATCTAGATTACATTTAAACTCAGCTTCCTTTTCCAAATATTACAAGGAAAGAAGGTAAAAAACCTTACTGAGATGAAGAAAATAAATTCAAATGTCCTGAGTGACAAGAAATATTTAGGTTGTCTACATAGGGAAGAGGAACACACAGCTCTGTCTGCAAAATAAAGCTCACTATTACAAGTAAAGTTTCAGAAGACTCCTAATAGTATTTTGAAGAATGGCATGAAAATGAAATGGAACAAAATACAGCTCACCTACTAATTTGTAGCAAACTGCTCTTCACATAAACAATTAGAATATATCCACATTTAAATATCAAGCTTTAAATTCTTAATATTAAAATCAAAGAGCAATCTGCATCTCAGTGCTTCAGTGAAAACTTGACAGTCACACTGATGACAGACCAATAAAACTAAAGTGAAGCACTATCACCCATTCTAGCATAACACCAAATCAGCAGAGGCTGTGCATTAAATGACACAGGCTGCCATTTATAGAAGTGCCTCTGTTGGGGCTTGCAGCCTTTTCATGCTGACATCAGGTTGTGTTGCCAGCTGCAGTCACATTGTCTTCTGCCTTTAGCCCTGTTACCACTCTTGATAAACTGAAGAGCTGAATAACAGACACAATCTCAAATGGCACTGGCAAACCTCACCTTCAGCTTACCAACACACAGAGCTAGAGAGTACTGAGCAAAAAAACCCACTGAATCAATTTGAAGATCTTCCATAAATGCATCCTATAGGAGGAAAAATGAAGTAATGGCATAACTTAGGTTAAAATGAACCTCTGAAGGTCAAGTGACCCAATCTCCTTCCAAAAGCAGGGCTGACAAAGTTGCATTGCTCAAGGCCACATCCAGACTAATTTTAAAAACCTCCATGGATCCTGGAGAAGATCCTCTGGGCGACCTCTTCCAGTGTTCCACTCACTTTCTTCAAAGTGAAGAAAAATATCAACTCATGGGAAAAACCCCCAAGCACAGGGCTGTCCTCTCAGTCCCTCGAGTATGTGGACTACTGGAACTTGCATAAAACCAACTGAAAACCTCTTGATGAAAAAAATTTCCTTCCATATCAGATGTTTTCCAGAATTAGTGGTCTATGCATTATAGGTACAGGAAAGTCAAGATTCCAGCCTAAAATTTATAAAATGAGCTGCTCATCACAGCTTTTTACTGGCATTTGTCCTGTGTGTAGTTTCACAGAAACCCCTTCCATGCCATGAGGGAGCAGAGACCACTTACTTTCAAATACTGGCCAGATCATTGCTGGCCAAGGGTGCAGAGCACCATCAAACACAGTTCAGGTACATTCTCACCTCTAACTGGAACTATTTACCATTTTTAGGGCATGTAAAACACAGTGTTTCAGATGGCTCTGTGATCCAGCTTTCCTGGGAAGATGAGGAAAGGACCAAACGTAACACGCTCATACTGGAGGCCCTGAAGGGAACATTCTGCAGCTGATGGAGTGCCTGGCCTGGTTTATACAAAGGACACAGGACCTGGCACAGTCCACCTCTGTAAAGCTTCCAGGGCCCCAGGATTCTGCCACATCTCCCACACTTTCAGGCAGAGTGAACAGAGCTCCTTATAATGTGCTGCTACAAACAAGAAATAGTTAAGACAAAAATAGGGACAAGACTGGTTTAGAGCCCACGATAATAAATAAGCTTCAGGGAGTGCCATGAAGGGAAGCAGCAAGCACGGAGCACAATGTGCATACAAAGACCCAATACAGAGTCTTTGGGGAAATCCCACTGCACTGAGACAAAATCCAGCACACACATCAAAAAGAAAAAAAAAAAAAAAAAGACGTCTAAGCAAAGCACTAGAGACAAGTATGAAGCTTCTTAAGGGGGAGGGAGCAGAGAATAAGTTTCAGTGTGCTGGTGCATAAATATTTTGCCTGTGGAAGCTTGGGATCAGATCTTATTTAAGTCTCCAGTGAAAAGGAGCGTGATTGTCCCTCCACATCACAGAAGCTCCATGTGATTAGAACCCTCTGCAGATTCAGCTCCTGCCCAGCACAGAGCTCAAACAGCAGGAGCATAAATCAGAGTTGAAGTGCACTTGCAGAGCTGCAGCAGGAAGAAGTGTGCCCAGCCCTGCCTCTCCAGGGCTGCCTCCAGGATTGCCCCTGATCCCAGCAGAAGCTGGGGGGAGTTCAGGGAAGAAACATAAATGATGGAGAACAGAGTTAGACCCATTCTTCATAAAGCAGCCCTAATTAGAAATGTCAGGTCTCATTATGAGCCAGAGCTCCACAGTCCCATTACTCGGAGAGATGTATGTGGAAGACATGCATTTCTTACAGATGTACACATCCTTCCTCTACCACACCACAGCCAAAGGGAACAGTCTCACTACATGGGGGTGAAGGCAGCACCAACGCTGCCAACTGCATAAACACTGTCAAAAACAGTGCCAACACTGTTTCATACCTAAAACTTCTACCTTCCCCTTTCCCCTGGAAGGCTAGGAGCAGTCATGCCTAAAATACTCATAACAAGGCTTTTTACCAAATAGTCTACCAGCATTTACATAGGGGCCATTCATATTGAAATCATTAGAAAGAGTCCATTAATATCAAAGGGAGCAGATCTGGAGTTAGAAAACAGCATAAATTTCTCTCTTCTACCTCTGCATTCAAGCATTCATCTCCAATGAAGCCCAGATATGTCTCATATTCCTTAGACATGAGCATCTGCATCTCGTACCAGACATATCCATGACAAGCACCTGAAGGATTTTGTGGTGCATGGACAAGCTCTGGGGGAAGGCAGGTTAGGTGTGTCACAGGAAAGGGAACAGCTCTGGAAATGTGGTTACCATAGGTTTTCCCATTCTTGAAAAAAGAAGTACAGGTGACACTTAACAGTGAATGAAGGTATTTCTCTCTTCCTCTGTAGTGCAGTTTGTGATAAAATTCACTTGGCTTGATTTTGAAGGCCAACTGCAAAGCAGCAGCCTTTAGCAGCTTTCCTCATGAAGATTTGTCTGCAGTGAGATCCCTGCAGGCTACACGTGTGGTGTAAACCTAGCCAGGATTATTCAGGGCTGTCTGCAGCTTTGGGGCTTCAGGGGAATAAACAAAAAAAGAGACTCAAACTGCTATGCACAATGCAACAAAAGGATTCTTTTGACAGAGCAGCAGGGCAGAATTAATTCCTTCAGCAGGCAGAAGAAACCCAGTCATTATACAGTATTTGCTGTCTTAACACTACAAAAATAGGATACATTTACTTATTATAGCTCAGTTTTGTTCTATTTCACATCACTATATCTGAGCTACAAACAAAATACTTCAGCCAAACATAATGGAGGAGGAAGGCAGTGTAATGCCAGACCAGGGCCAAGTACAGACAAGGCCTTCCCTGTACTTCCCTCTGGAGTAACAAACCTGCACTTGTCCACTCCTGCATTTTGAAAAAAGCTCCACTTCATGCCCCCAACTCACGTGGCTCTAACAGCGGTTTTGTTCTACCACTGCATGTTAAAACTGGATATATCATCTGTATTAGTAAGTCCTCCTCAGACTCATCAGTCTAATCTCATCCAGCCTAAGGTCAATGATCTGAAAATGAAAAGTAACTAGGTACAAGAAGACCTTCAAGCCTCCAAGCATTTGGTTTCAGGTTCTTTAGAAATCAACCAAGAGCTCTTCAGTCTAGACACTTTCATATAAACCTCACAGTCATGGAAGCTGTAGCTACTGTGGTTACAATATACAAGGACAGGGATCTTATTTGTTGATGGTAGGAGAAATACACATTTCATGTACTTTTGTTGCCCATAAAAGCCTATCTGGAATTTCACCAATTACCACAGAGTGACTGCTGTCCTCAGAGGCTGCTAATTACAGCAGCTAAACTCAGTCCACTTTTTACATGCTCAACCTGAAAACAAATCTCATCAAATAAATGAGAGCAGCAGCACAGAATTCATCAAAGTGCTCCACAAGAGGCGCAAGAAATTTCATCTCTTCCCTTAGCAGTCTTTGGCCACCACTGAGGCAGCTGATTAAGGACAGCAATTGAATTCTAACTGGGACAGTGATTCTATATAAAAACAGCCCAAAGCATTCATTTAAAAGTAGTTATTAGGAGACTACTCTCCAGCACCCAGCCAGCAGACAAAAAGGGGAAAGAAAGACACCCACTCCTCCCCCACTTGCTTGGAAACTGAACTATTTGTGAGCCTCAGGCAAGGACTTCTATGTCAAGAACAATTTTGTAATTATTTTCATAGGAGCAGGAAGTTTGGATAACTTCACTTGAGCTCACTGAAGTACTCTACTGTGTAGCCCCAACAAGTGCTGAAGTCAGTGGGTGACTGACACAAACACAACCCAAATAAACTTCACAAATCTGCACAGTGTACAACCATGGGATACTTTTTACTCCCACCAGACTGCCCTTTAGTGTGCCAGTCTTCCTTTACGATTTTTGAATAGCTGGTACTCCCACCTCTCAGAGAATTGCTGAGAATCAAAAGGCTGACTTAAAATAACTGCTACGTTCACAGTTATCAATATGTCTGTGCATGGGCCTATGTATGAACCATCCTACTGATAAACTTGCCCCTGGAAGATTCTGTGTACCATAAACGACAAAGCTAAATGATCAAGAGCATAAGATTAGTTAGTCCTTTCATGTAAAAAATGTCACTGGAGCTAATATTGCTCCAGCTTTGACCGCAAGCTCTTTCTGACAGAACATCTACAAAGGAGAGCCAGCTGGGAAAAACAGCACAGAAGATACCAAGAAACTGGTGCAGAGATTTTAAAGACAATGACCACTGCAAATTTAAGGCTTTGTTTCAGAGGTGAAATCAACCTGACACCAAAACACGTGAAAGAATTTGAAAGAATAGACCACAGCAGAGAAAACAGCAAACTACAAAGCATTCCTGAACTGTGATCAGCTCCACAGCTGCACCAGATGTTACTGCAGTTTCCATGGGAGGGAAGGGTGTAGGATTTTTTCATTCTAATTCTTTATGAACACTGGACTATAAATCCATCCTTGCCATGTGTTCTAAGTTGCACGGGCTCTCTGAGGCAACCACTGAGGTTGCTCAGATACACATGGTACTTTACCAATGGGAAAGAAGAGAACAGGCCCTGCATGAAGAAATTCACCTCCAGACAGGCAGGATATTCATGCATTTAACTTCCATCAGTAATAATGGAATGGTGCATGTTAATCTTTTACTCATTAAGCCCACAGTAAACATCTCATCCTTTAACTGCCCACTCCTTCAGCCTGTATTTTATGCATGTCTGTTAGTGATGTTGGTAGTAAAGCGGTTCTGCTTAATTACACCAAAGCTTTGCCAAAAGAGCATTTGTGTGTTCATATAAAACCATCAGGCTTAGCAGAAGTGATGAAACAACCACAGTAACTCTGGTCCTCTTTGCAAGGAAATCCTGGGTCAAGGTGCTTTGGACTCAATCCAGAATTCACAATACACTAACAACATACACACTTACTTTTCTTCTGACATTTGCTACTACTACAGTTCAGACAACCAACAGTGACCTGGAGGTCAGACATTTCCCAGCTGATAAGATCAGCTAGACCACTGCCCCAGGCTCTTCACTCCACCAGCTGATCTTTTAAAGCTGAGAAGTTCCCAGGATGATGAAATCATCACGCTTCACTGACAACAACAAATACATGCTTGTTTTCTGTAATAAGCGATGAAGTATATTAATTTCAACACAATTCCAACTTTGGAAAAATCATGGATTATTCTCAACTCCTCCTCTGACCTGGAAAGAAGCCAGAGTGCAAAGGTCTCTCAGCTGTAGGTGGTGACACTATCCACTGACAGGTGATGCAGTTCACGAGGAGGAGAAGAACCAGCCCAGATAGATTTCTGTATTAATTTCCTGGCGTTGGGAGGTATTTACTGATGGTGAACAAGGAATACCACACACATGCATCCACTGCTTCCTGTAAAAATACAGGCAGTAATTGCCTTGGAAAACAATGTTCCAAAAGGATAAAATAAAGATCTGTCCATAGAAATGGCACATACTGTAGCATGCAGTATTCATTCCAAAGCATTCAATTTGCCCAGGAGAGTTCCACGTTCTGTTACAAAAAAAGCTCCCCATTAACTCACACCTTGAGACAGTAAATACCAATACAAAACCAAGGTCTATAAAATTCTATAAAAGGATACCAACCAACTCACACTTCCTAAAATTAGTCTACTACATCCACAATACAGTAAGGATTTAAAAAAGACAACAGGTACACTGAACCGAGAGAAAAAGGGGAAAAAAGAAAATGCAGCTTTTGCAAAGATGGCTAACAGAAATCATCTCCTCTGAAAGCTCAGATGAAAAGCACAGGCTTCTTATGTACCAAAAATAAACCCAATATATGCTTCCCTCCTGTAAATGAATTCTTCACAGGTGAATAGATACAGAGCTCCTCTGCCTTTCCATTTCACCAAGTCCCAATCCAGCCTCACCAAATACCACAGATATCCTGTTACAGAAATGCAGTTAAAACACAAAAATACAGGTTGAAAAAAAAAGTGAGGTCTCTCATCTGGCACATTCTTGGAACCGTGATTCAATGCTAATTCAAAAGTGCTCATAACTAAGTTAAATAATCTTCCCAACTGATGCTGCAAAAGGAAACAGTTAGGAAATTGAAGTCTCAATGATCACTCAAAAACAACGCAGACCAGCAGGGTTTCTGAAAATTCATGTCCTTCACCTCTCTCAACCTGTTCTGGTCCCTGATATATAAGCACACATCCTCTTTCTTCACCCCATCAAACAGACCATTTATCACATTTTATACAATCTTAAACTGAGCTTGCTGACACCAGGCTACAGATGCTTGCAGACAATTTTTTTTTAAGTTCCACTTTTACTGCAAGATTGCTTCAGTCTCTTCACACCGTTAAAAAGAAACAGAGCAGTCGAATACTCAGACATTAACAAATAAGCACATCCATCCCTGTGGCACATTCATTAGCACCTACCTTTCCCTGTAGTCATTACTCTGCAGTGCTGGGGAGCTGCTGGGGAAGGGCACCGGGCTGGGGAGCAGCCCCACACTGCACGTCTCAGCACATGTTTCTCAGCAACTTAATCACAGCAAACTCGCCAGCCTCCTACACCACTTCACTGTGTGACCTAGCAGGCGATTGCCACCTCTCCTCCAAAATAAAAGCCTGTTCAGCATGCAGCTGAGCTCCATGTGCCCCCTGCGCCTGCTTGCTCACACCCCTCCCCTTCTACATCTGAGAATTTCAGCAATATGATTATTTACAAGGCTGTTAAAAGGGGAGCAGAGCTCCTCTTGTCCATTTATACCTTCCACAAGGATGTACTGTCAGTTAATGGTGTTCACTCAAATATCACTAGGACATTACTGCTCTCTGAGCTCCCATACAGGTGAAGAGTATTTATTTGCTTTTTTCATGCCTTAAAAACGCTGAGTCAATTAAATCCATCTTCTATTTCACTTCATATTTCAACGTGAGAACTGTATTAACAGAGAGCAAGCCATAATGGAAATTTAATTGCACAAGGAGGTACGAATGCAAAAAAGCCCAGTGCAGCATCTATTGGTCCAAAATACCTGTTATCCCAGACAGTTGTCCCTCCTTCCTGTCTGCAACTGTGCTGCTTGGATGCGTGTTGACAAACAAACAATATTCCACCCTCAGCTGCAGAGCACCACTTGGCAAATGTGGGTGATTTTCCTTAGTATAATATATATCAAAATAGCTTCCAATGACTCAGCTTTATTACCAGCAAAACACAGGAATCTAAAACAGCTCCAGTTTTCATCCATTTAACTCCAAGTTCTCAACTTCGCAAACAGAATTCATTTAGTAAATAGCATATTTGTCTTATACACCCTCCCAAATATAAAAGTAGTTCTACTGAAAAGTAGCATTGCTCTGTCCCAATAGGTTTTCAATAACTGAAATTATTGCATCTTTTTTTTTTAGCACTGTTTTAATTAACTTGCTTACTCTTAGAACACACACTCAGGCAGTCAGCTACCAAAATTGCATCCTCCCCTCACCTTATTCCGTGCAAGTATCCGCGGGGGAGAGATCTCAGCTCCAGAATTCTGGCTTTGAGATCTCCTGCTTCGATTTCCTGCCAGCCCAAGACCACTACCACCTCCACTGTCCCTAAATCTTGCTCTTCTGAGTCAAAATTCGACATCAACAACAAAGCTCAATGCCCTTCTTAGCCACAGGAACACCACCACAATATCCCTTCCTGCACAAATATGAACACATCTCCCAAAAACTGTATTAACTCTTCTGGAGCTCGAGTCTGATTCAAAGTCAACTCAAATGGAAAATCTGTACACTTTATGCTTAGGTCCATCCAGATAATACCAAGGAAACCCATACAGCATGAATTTCTTGAAGACTCTGTCCCATAGCCTCTCTCTGCATCACATCCAACTAAAGATGATCACACAATGCCACTCAAAGACAGCAGCTGACTAGCTGGCAATTACTGGCTCTTTCATGCTGAAAATGTATTTGTCCCAGGGGAATAAGGCATCTGCATAATTAGCAAAAGCAGTTACACAGAAAATAATTAGCTTGCTGAAAGCCCAAAGGGAGAAAAACTATAATTTTTGCTTCAAGAGGCTGACTAATTATATGCCAAATAACAAAACAGAGATGTACTGAGAATCATCGAGAAATCCAACATGGATTTTAACTTCATGTTCTAGCTATAAGGGCTGCTGGTAGCCTAGCAACAAGCAGCATACTTGGGCATGCCAAAACCTCCTCCGACTTAATGAAACACCTCAGATTACTATGCAAACCTCCCCCAGCCCACGATGCACTTGATTCTTGTGTTACTAAATGATAAAAACAAACCCTAGCTAAAAAAAAAACAATCAAACAATTCCAGATAAACTCAAACAAGCAGTAATCGATGGCAGTATAGAAAGATAAGCAAAAATAAATATGAATTATTTTCACAGACTTGAAATTCACAGTCTGAGTTGATTCGTTAGATATCTTCTTTGGGTTGAGAAAATGTCCTATTATTTTAAAAAATTCTTCTAGTAGTCTGTGTAAGATTTCTGTTCATTTGTGTCTTGGGAACCACTAGATACAAAACCTTTAACAAGTTAGAGCAACTCACTAATCTCCAAAGTACTCCTGATATACAAATAGTGCTGCTGCAATTCCTTCCTTTTACTTGAATCCTCAGTGAACTGGTAGAGGAAACTGTTATCCCAAACAGTAGTCTCAGAGCCAAGAGGTCATTTCTTTACTGTGTTCCACCATTCCAGAAGCCATAGCTGCTGTCCCAGCTGCCCAGTACCACTGTGTTCTGTGATAAGAGAGGCTGACAATCACTTACAAGTCTCGTTGTGATTAGCACAACTCTGGTGCTCAGTTATGAGTGACCTTTCAGCCAACAGCCTGCTCTTGGCTATCCACAAGAGAAGCACATTCTGTTGGATGGCACCCATCCAACCACTCTGCCAGATTCAAAGGGTTAACAACACTCAGCTATTTCCTCTATTTCCCGGGAAAGGCAAATCTTTTGCATGTGCAATATCCATCACCATCCTCCCTGCTGACTCTGACAACTGCTGAAAGTGTCACCTTTGTTCAGAAAGTGTCAGGGACACAAGAAACCTGACAAACTCAGCTTGTGTTTCTCTCACAGGCCACAATAAACTTGTGACTATAGGTGAAGATAAGCCTTCTTTTGCTGGCTTACACAATCTCAAAGAGATAAACTGAAAGTTTCACAGAGCTGTTGACACATGAGATAGTATGAGCATGTAATGCTGTATTTGTGCTGTGCTTGGAGGGCAAGGAAGAAGCAACAAACAAGCCTATGGCACTAATGGAAACTGAACCCTCCCCTCACACACAAAAGATGTTAATAAATAATGTTATCATTACTAACTTCACAAATGAGAGCTACTTTAATTCTGCAACTACAGACGTTTTCATTTCTAGGGAAGATGAAAAGGTTCTGGCAAAACGATAGGCTTTGCTCTCTGTGACCCTTAACACTCTTCCACCCTCCCTTTTCCCCCAGGCTACTTTTTTGTCTCAATGTTCATACAGGAGATTCTACTGAGGAGAAATCGTAGTGCACACACAGACTCCAGGGACTGCATCCTGCCACAGCACAAGCAAGATCAGGGAGACACCAGAAGATCAGGTTAAACAGAGTGAAGAATGCAGGAGTACTTGTGTTGGGAAACACTGAAAGCCTGTCCATGGAGTTGAGTCAAGGAAGATGGGGATCATAAGGTCTCAATGCACAAAAAGGGTAAAACTTTCACTGAAACAGTGACAAAGGGGTATAAAAGAAAAAATAATTTTCAGTGAAGCCTAAGAGTAGATCTGATACACACCAACGCTTTAGATGTAGCAATACATCTCAGATCACAAGTCCACATCCTAGAAACACCAAACAGCAGCAATCTACATAGCACAATGATGCATCAAATTGCTTTTTCTTTATTTTTGAAATCCCATTCTATTCCACTGCTAGCAAGACAAAAATTCCACCTTGGCCTAGTCAAGTGGAAAGCAAAGAAGTTGAATCAGCAGTACATCTGTTTCAGCTTGAGTAAGGGTTTCAGAAAAATCACCTGGAAGTTGAACCTACACAAGTTTGCTAAGGGATTAAATATTTACTTCCCCTCCCACTCGTTAAAAAAGAAAAAGGACATTTGTTTCTCAACTGCACTTTTTTAGCCCTGTAAGCCTCATCCACCTGTACTGACAAAATACTCCCACAGTATGTAAAAGCATAATTTTAACCCATTCCATCACAGAGGAACCCGTAGTAGGTCTTCATCATTCCCAAACAGACAAGATAATACATCACATTTCTGAAAAATCCAAACTATAACTTCAGGATTTTCACACCAGTTAATTTTATTGTTTCTGCAGGAATGAAGTTTGCTGTGTTGTATAACAGTTATGGCAAGAATTGTGCCCAGAAGTGAAAAGTATTTTTTCTATTTAAAAGAGAAAACACCTGTCTGCTCTCTTGACTTCCAAGAGCATGGTGGGAATGACAGGACATCATCTCCCCTGCTCCTGGCCTTGCAGAGGGTGTGAGCTTGATAGGAACCCACAGTGCTGAACTCAGGTTCTTCATCTGCTCTACTCAACTGTCAGCAGAAAGATGCAGTTCCTCACCAAGAACTCTCACAAAAATCTATTGTTAAACAAGGAGTAATACCTATTAAAATTACTTCCTAGCTTGTAAGCTTATCTGTAAAGACAGTAATAAACACTTGTTATTACAGTAAACACAATACTAGTCTCAGACAAGACAGACAAGGCTCTGATTAGGGTCTTTGGCTATCAGTCCTAAAAATACAAAATATTCAAACTTAGTGTCCTGGCTTGGGACAGATTTGGGAGGAACCCCAGGACACCTAGGAACTGCAGAATACAAACAACATGAGCTTTAAACAGAACATGGCTGCATTATTGTGTACACTCTCTGTGCCTTTTAGGGCATTAAACTGAAAAGGCAGCTCTTCTCTGAAATTACTATTTCATTTACCTTATGAACAATACATGCACATGGACTTGAGAACGGGAGATGTATTTCCCTAATGTAACTCAAGAGGAAAAGAAGACAGCTATAGCACCACCTCCTCCTCTCCAAACTTCCTTCTCCTTCTGATACTACAAAAAGACAGCAGGCAAACTAAACATCCATTCTATTTGTTGCAAAAGCACTGTGTATAATTTCTGAACAACCACCATACTTTCTTCCCCTAGCAGAATGCTTGCTGTATATCCATTTGAATGCCTCACCAATTGAAAATTGCTAAAAGCACCAAAAAGAGAATACAAGTACTTCTACTCACCAGCTGAAGTCTGGACCATGTTTCCAGATTTTTGGACCTCATCGAATTTTGTAAAAATTACATTCAACCTGTTTGGAAGTTAAAGAAATACACAATGAACAACCGAATTTAAATTTTAGGAATATTAGAATCATTAAATCACAAAGGTTGGAAAAGACCTCTAAGACCATCAAGTTCAACTGTTAACCCAGCACCACCGTGTTTACTCCTAAACCATGTCCTGAAATGCCACATCCACATGGCTTTTGAACACTTCCAGGGATGGTGATTCCACCACTTCCCTGGGCAGCCAAATTCTAACATCTTATGATGTTATAGAACAGATTTGGCTTCCCTCAGGTCATTGACTTACATCAAAAATGTCAGCAGAAAATGTCAATGCAAGAAAGTTATTTTAGAACTAAAAAAAACCAACATCAACACACAACAGTTGAAAGGAAAGCCTGAGATATAATTGAAAATACCACATTACTTAAGATGTGCCATGTCTAATTGCAGACGCACTTCCAGTTCATCACCACTTTGTCTATCTTAACTATTTGCAGAAATACCACAAAACACAGCCCTAAAAACCAACTAGACACATTTCTCTTTGGCCCTGACACCTTCCCATTGATGTCACAGGTCTAGCAGACCAGAAGATCTGTATCACATCTCATCATTCCTTCCCAGTGCATTTATTATTTTAAGGCCCATTGTGGGAGCAAATGTTTCCACTCAAGAACAAGAGCCAACAGTGCTGCCTCCACCTGCAGGCACCCCAACTCTAACACCATCTCTTCCCTCTAAGCACTGACAAGCTGCCACCTACTCCATCCTCAGGTCTAACCATGCTGCTCTGCCCTGAGCACTGGAGGCAAGATGCAGAGCATCCTAACACACCTGGAATGGCAGAAGCAGAGGGACATGGCTTTGGTTTTGACATAGGCTTGGTTGCTTTCTGTTTGAGGTTTGGGTAGGAGTTTTTTAGGGGGAGGAGGGCAGGGGAAGGAGGCTACTTTTTTAAAAATAAAATCTTAAAACTGATTGCTTTGTTTGTAGGTTTGTTGTTTATGACAACCTAAGTTGTATAAACTCGAGCTACTCTGTAGTGTCTCCTCTCTGCATATACAGAACATACAGGAAAAATATTAATTCTCCTAATCTTAAATCAGTTAACTAAACATTTGTAATAATTTTTGTGGTTTTCCAAAGATGCTGTGGCATACTTGGGCAAAGGTATAGGATCTGCATTAAGTAAATCTGAGTGTTTATCAGGTTAAAAAATAAAAATAAAAAATGAAACATTGATCCAAGGAAAAGGCTCAGTCATGAGATTCCCGAAGTCTGCTGAAGAAAGGAAGGGAATAAAAAGCAGCCCAAAAATAGTGAAGACCTAAGGACATTCTCAACTTACCGAGACTGGGGTAATCCTTTTTTACTGAGATCAGCCCTTACACGTTCACCAACATGTCTGTAAATTTCCACAAGGCTGTTTATTGCTGCATCTCGAACCTGGACGTGAGTGATGAGAGAAATTAATCATCTTTACAATTTAAATTAATAAATCCCTAGTAAGTCCCCCCTCAGAGAACTACACTTGTGTATTTCTCAGCAACAACAGTTGCCACTATGCACATTGCCACACATTTCATGAAAGAGCTTCCAATCCTGCCCTTCACATGTTAACAGTTTCAGTGGGTAATTCAACTGAAAAGGCAGTGAAGGTGTAAGATGAAAGGATTCGTGCAGAAGGAGCTTGGCTGCCTTTGCCAAACTCCTCTCATTGCATACAACGGGTACATTTACTGGCTGAGAAAAGGATAGAGACACAAACAGACCTTATATTACTGGGATATCATAAAATAAACTGATTTTTAATGCTGTCTTTAAAACTTGCCTTTCTATGTTGATAGCAAAACAGGGAGGAAGAGAGGAGTAATCAATCACCTAAGTCACCATGAATTTTGCATATTTTCCAAACTGATTTGCAAGAAATTGCTGAGCACATCCTTCCCTCCAGCCAACAGAAGAGACATAAATCTGATTAAAGTGTCACCTTTCTGTACTTAAACCCTTCCTCCACTAGACACAGCAGGCAAAAAAGGTAAACAAACTATCTGCTCTGCCTCCAGAAACACCTACAGAGCTGTGCACTTCCACTTCTCTGAAGATGTCCCGGCAGCTACCCCCACACACCCCCCAGGACTAGGCATGGAATATCCTGAGGACACAAGCTAGAATTGCCTATAGGTGGGAGTCAAAGGGCAGGCACACACAGCCTGCCTCCCCTAGCCAAAGAAAACCCTGACACGACTCACAGCCACCTCACCCCGTTCTGCTCACAGCGGGGCCCCGAGCCCCTCCTCCACTCGTGCCAGCCCTCCCTCAGCACCTCTGCCTCTCCTCTCCTGCCCGTCAGCCCCGTTTGCTACCAGCACTGCTGGGCACAGCAGTCTGTGGGGACTCCTTGGTGCCCCCAGTTCCCGGGTACACACACCCCAACCCAGCCTGCACAGAACAAGGGTGGGCTCTGTGTGCACAGTTAAGCAGAGGCACAGCTGCAGGACTGTGAAAATCCCAAGGAGCAAGGCAAGGAGCCCCCACCATCATACTTGGTTTAGTCTACCACAGCAATAACAAAATTTTACTAATTTTATTTTTGAGAAAACGAACAGTTTAAGTACTGTAGTCACACCAGATGCACACTGGGTTACTCAATCACATCAGCTGAAAACAACAAAAGCACGATTTCTGAAAAGGGCTCTAATGGAACAGCTTCCACATCCACAACAAAAGAAAAAAAAATGGACTTGACCTGGAATTGTTTGTCGATCCTCTCTCCAAGAGAGGGCAGCAGTGACCAAGCCCTGCAAGTCTCCCAGCGCTCCGGAGGCAGCAGCAGCCCAGCAGCAGCTCCAGGGGAGCCCAGGAACAGCCCCTGCCCCAGGGCAGGCACTGTTTCACCCAGAGCCACTGACACAGAGAGTTTTGTCTGGCCAATTCAGGCACAGGCTTTCTGGGGATGAGGAACCAGACCCAGGAGAAAGGGCAAGAGATCAGCCTTTTTTCCCACTGCAGTTGGATACAGGACAATGAGCTGTGCCAGGCCCAAGAAGAGGCAGCTCAGAGGGAAAATGTCTCAGTGCCCTCACCAACTTTCCAGTCCATTCAACAGCTCACCTATGGCAGGACCAAGGCACCTGTGTGTTTAACAAGTACAAGCCCAAAACCCAGGATTTCCTTGGAGAGTAACAGCTTCCTTAGTCCCAGCTCAGAACTACAGAGGACGCTAAGAATTAAATTTAACGGAGTAATGGTTTTCCCATCCTGCACTGGCACAAGCAGCAAGGGAAGGCTGCTTCACTCTCAGTCCTCCTCTTAGCCAGGGGAGGCTCTGACAGCCACAGAAATAAGGCCAACTTTGCAGAGCAAATATAAACCCATTCACCAGCTGGACACCCCACACCTCCTTCCAGCTGAACACCCTCTCCAGACCTTGCTCACAGATGTGTCACCCAAGCTGGCAGAACAACCAACAGCATTATTCAAAAACTGCTAGTACACATTACACAATGAGTTTGAATGCTCCCTCTCCACCTGCCTCTTCTCACTAACCCCACATACTTGCATCCAATTCCAAACAAGACAAAAACCACTTAGGAGCAACAGATTTTATTCCATTTGCTTTTTTATTTGGGTTGCATCACTGATTAAAGGTCCTGGTACAGATTGTCTTCACCCCCTATTCAGAAACTGCCTGTACAGCTTCAGGCAGTGCACATGGCCAGGCTGTCTGATTGGCCCCACTTGCCCTCCCTGTCCAGACTGGCTTCTCTCTGAAGCTGAGGGGTCCTGCACTGAGCCCAGAAAGATCCCCAGCAGCCTCTTCTGTATTCAGGCTCCAAGGCACAGGAGTTCCCTTCCCACAAAGGTTTCCCTCTTCTGTTCATCTCACCTGCAGATTCATGTTGTTCTCCTGAACCCTTGGAGTTACTGATATTCTGGTTTGGACATACTTCAAATTATACCTCTCCAAAACCAGCCAAGGGTTCTGTGTGCACAGCATTGTTCAGAGCTCACCACCAGCAGCACAATTAGCTCATTTACCAAAAGGCAACCAGCACACCCTTGAGATGTGACTCGCAGCAAAAGCTCACCTGGCTGTTTGGATCTCCAAGTAAGTTACATATATGTGGCACTATCTTACTCAGTGTTAAACTCTGAGCTCCAGATCTGGGAATAAAGAACAAAAGGCACCATTATGAATCACAGAGCAGGCTCATGTACACAACACAGGTTTGCAGAAGGTTCTGACTTACGCATTGAGTGTTGCAATAAGGCAGAGGCAAATCCCTTCTCTTGTCCGAAAATTCTTGTGTTTGAATCCTCCTAGCATCCTGTCCCACACATACTGTGGAAGACAGGAAAGAGAAAAAATGAGATGTGGTAAGAAACAGATTCTTCCAGCAGACATACACCACGTCACAGCTGGATGTAAGCTTCACACCCATTCAAGCAGAACAGGACAAAAAAGAGCAAGATACTTTTAGATCTGACTAATTCTTTGTTTTGTGCTAACTTCACAGTAATTCCCCACTACCTAAAACAATACTCACAGAAAGCAAGTACCTTCTAAAAATCTGGAACAATAACTCTTGACATATACCCATCCTATCCTTGAGAAATGCCCTGACACATGCCCATGTATCCTGTTGTATCCTGTCAGGCAATAGCCTTCCCAAGTGAAGCAAATATCTTATAACAAGGTGTATGGAGATTAAGCCATTTCAGATGGAAAAGACAGAGAAAACCTTCTGACAACAAAAAGGTTTCCTTTTTTAACACAGCCAGTCACTCATGCTGCGGAGGGCTGTTGAACATACCTGAGGGTTAGCAGCTTGTTCCATGATTTTCAGCAGCAAGGTCTGATCCTGCTCCCTCACTGAGTCCTTGGAATCTCCCAGCCTATCAAGTAAACTTGGCAGCACTAAGGAAAGAAAACAGGAACATTCAAATCCCTCAGGAAAACACTGCAACAGTGGCAAAGTCCCTCTGCTCTCCCTCTCAAAGCCCAATGGAGGCACCGGCCCTGCTGCCCTTCAGCAGAGCCTGAAAATCACCAAGAGACTCGCAAGTGCTCTCCTGGGAAGAAAGACAGCTCTGAGTCCAGCAGCCAGTGCAGGTGCAGCAGTGACATGACACTCACACAGAGACCCCTCACCTGTGCCAATCTGAGCCTTGAAGCGATCTTGCAAGCGGGACACCAGTGCAGAGATGATGTCAATCCCCAGGAGAACCACCTGCAAGCACACAACAGGCAATGAATTAAGAGTGCACTGCAACTGTGATTGCTGCTCAGTGCTAAATTCATATGTATAGATGTGCAAGGTACACAAACCATGAGCATAAACCATTTCAGTATTTGCTGTAACTAGCATTTCTAATTAATTGCAATTATTACAATTAGAAAATGGTATGCACTAAGAGTTGCTTGATTATTTACTGACAGAAATTAAACCAAACACTTTTATGATGCAACTGGAATTCAGAGAAAGACACCTAGTTTAACAGAAGCTTCATGACAGGCTGCAGATCAGAAAACCTGGTCTGATTAACTGTACAGAAAGGTACATCCCATACTGAATGTACTGTGTAGCCTGCATGTGAAACACTTCGCAAAACCCTACAGACCATGATCGTGCTGGTATGAGACAGTTCTCCCAAAGTTTATGGATAAGCACCGAGGTTAATCACACCTGGAAGTGTTAGGAACACTTCCTAAGCCAGGCTTCTGAAGTGGTGCCAGCGGGGCTGCTCAGGAACAGCCCAGCTCCCGGTACGTACACACAAGTGTACACACATCCCCAACCAACCAGGGCACTGGTCATGGCCCCAAGCCTGCCAGAGCTCAGGGACTGTTTGGACATGGCTCTCAGGAACATATGGAATTGTTGGGGTTGTCCTGTTCAGGAGCCAGGAATTGCAGTTGATGTTCCTTGTGAGTCCCTTCCAGCTCAGGACATTCTATGATACTGTCATACGTACATATGTTTATACTGCCTGTACATTCACGCAGGTGTGTATGTACGCACATACGTCGCTGTACTCGCCGTACACACACACACAGAGCTGTCTGTTCCCGCTGTCCCTGCCCATCCCGCCCTGTGTGCGCTCCGGGGAGCACCGAGATCCCGGCACACGGACGCGCGTTACCGCCGCCTCCCCGCCCGGCCCTGCAGTGCCGCGGCCGCTCGGCAGAGGGCGCGCCCCGTCGCCGCTGCCGCCGCGGCCCCGCCCTCTATGCAAATCAGTGCCCGACCGGCGNCGCCAACCGTCCTTATCTGGGGGTTGCGCGGCTGCTCAATGAGCGCATGGCGAGAGCAGCCCTGCTGACGCCTTGAACAACACAGCAGCGCCCGCCCCGTGCGCGGCGCAATTTTTGGAACCTCGCACCGCGGCGAGTGCGCGGCGCGTTCTCACTACGCCTCTCCCCGAGCCCGACCGGGCACCTGCGGTGCCGAGCGGGACCCGTGCGGGACCCGTGCGGTGCAGCGAGCCCCGGGCCCCGCTCCGCGGTCTGCCGGCACCGCCGCCCGGCACCGCTCCCCTGCTCCCTTCCCCTACCATCCACAGAGCCCGCGCGGGGCACCCGCTCTGCACTGAGCCCCCCGTCACTCCCGCACCAGCGGTCAGTCCACAACCCTCAGCCTGTCGCATGGATTCACTCCAAATTCGGCTCCATAACATCCAGGGAACTATGCGTGGTGTGGCAGGGGAAACAGCCCACTGCTCCACGCCAAGC
The DNA here is from genome assembly GCA_013397295.1 of Polioptila caerulea. Lineage (NCBI taxonomy): Eukaryota > Metazoa > Chordata > Aves > Passeriformes > Certhiidae > Polioptila > Polioptila caerulea. The sequence continues at coordinate 2,257,281 of VYXF01002425.1, forward strand.
CTTCTATAAAAAACACCTTCCTAGGATCCGTGCTCCTGGATCCTAACTTCTCCCTACATACAACGTCACATTCTGCAAAGAGCTCCTGCAGTCTTCTCCCCTCACAGTAACAGACCCTTCATTGTCAATTTTTAACTCAACATCATGTATTCATACACCAAAGGGAGAATTTTCCTCGTGTTTCTATTAAGCTGTGTTTCGTTTTCACATTCATCTCGCGCACTGGATTTAATCTACTATTGACAAATGCTCAGCCAGCTGCCCTAAGGCCTATCGCTGCCGGTGTCTGCCAGCTCCCTGAGAGCTCCCGGCTCGGGTCCAGCAGCAGAGCCCCAGCAGAAGAGGGTGGGCTCTAGATCCTCATCAGTGCAGGGATGCTTTTAGGGAAAGTCAATGGGACTCTGAGTGCCAGTCACCATTGACAGCAGTCTGATCAGAGTGCCATCACGGCAGCATCCTGCACAGAGATAAGTGTGCTGCCTGCAATTACAGAGATGTGCCCCAGGGATAAATTCGATCCCGGGAGAGGAAGGAATCCATCTCTTCTTCAAACTGCCCGCAAGCCAGGAAGAGTGAGGGGAACTCATCACTCAAACATGAAAGGAAACACATGCACAGTGCAAACACACCCAGCAGTTCACCCCCAGGATAAGGCCAGGACAACAGAGCTAAGCCTTGCACGACTTTTTGCTGTTATCCTTGTAAATTAGCACAATGATTACAGTGGAGCTTGGACAGCTATTGAGGAAACAGCAACTGGGGTGAGCAAATGTTATTCCCGACTATGCTGGATTCATTTATCAACCTCAACGTGAAACCTGCCTCAGAAGGTCAGAGGCAGAAAGTAGAAATCGTGTATGGATTGACAGAGTCAACAGATCCGCAACAGACAGATAACAGACAACCGAGGGCATGGCTGGCAAATGAACAAAGAATTAATTGAATTCCAGCCCTGGCTGCATTGGACTGACTGCACTGTAGCGCCCACCCGTTCGCTGCTGGAACAATTACTGAAGCTCTGCCTGAATTAACACACCAAGGTCCAGGAGGAACCTCGGGAGCAGTGATGGGCCCTGTCAGCAGCCACCCCGCTGCTGTGATCCCGGCACAGGCCTCTCCCCAGGGAAGCCAGCTGGTGGGCACAGCTCCACACCAAGGCACAGGAAGGGCAGCTCTCCCTCCGAAATTCCAGATAATGCTGCAGTGCTGGTAACTACAGAGCTACTCCAGGCCTTTACATCCTATTTACACAGGCCCCCGAAAGAGTGATCTCAGAATCAGAGTGACAGCCCTTGGCCTGAGGGTCTGCCTCTGCTCATTTGACTCGTGAGGTTCCCCAAGGCAGTCAATAAAGCAAGTTGTGCCACCCAGTATTCAGCTCATTTGGCATCTGCTGCTGCTTTGTCTTGTCTCAGAGCACTTTCTGTAGGCGCCAAGGGCTGTCAGCAAACCCTTCTCCTGCCTCTCTCCAACTGCCAGGTCATCTCTCCCAGTAAAGAAGTCTCTTGTTAGCTCCCAGGATGCAACACAGCCTTTCCCAATACAGACAATGCCTCTTGTCAGAGGTCAACAAAAACATCACATCTGTCCTTTAATATCTGGGTGATGTTGGAAAGACTTGCAGGCAGCTCCCCATATCAGCAAGCAGACAGCCCACCATCATCTGCTCCAGCAGTACATGGTCACCAAGCACGGCAGACAAATCCATCCAGTTTAAAACAAGACACACCTAAACACACTCCCATAAAAGGGGAAAGAAGCTGCACAATTCAGCAACAGAAGTGACCAGAGTGAATCAGCCTCAGGCTCCCCTGATGGCCTGGACAAGCTGGGGGAGAGGGGGGTGGGGAGAAGAGGGACAAGCCCTTCCCTCCACTCCCCACAGCAGGGATGTGGTGCTGGCTGCACGAACCTTCATCCCCCGGCTTTGCAGCGAAACAGCAGTGGGCTGAGCAGTGCATCCCCACAAAGTCGATGCACTCTGCTGGCCTCCTGCAGAACCTTCCCTGCCTGGCAGCTTGGGACCTCAATGGGAATGCTGTAGAGAGCTTCTACAGCAGCTGTGACACCAGCTTGCTTCATGCTGCTTCAACATGCTGACTGCCACCTCTGGCGACACGGCTTAGCTATTTCACGTTGAAGTCTGAGAGGCTGGGTTTTTTGGCGTTTTTTTTTTCTGAGAAGGGATGGGAAAGACTTCTAAATTTCAATATGAAAAAGAAAAATAATGGTAAGAGTATTCAGGGTTTTTTTGAACAGTTGCTTAGATAATCTTTTGGATTCATAAGCAAAAACGTGGAGAAGTGTTTGCATACTTTGAGTAAATTTAATATACTTTTGAAAAAAGGAGAACACTTCTGATTACACACTGAGAAGTCCAAGGCAAGCACTGATGGCTCACATCACTGCTGGTCTGATCAGTGCTGATCAGAGAGGGAGCAGTTCTAATTCCTTGTGACATGAAACATCCACCACAACTGAACTGGGCACTCAACATCAAGCTGAAGTTAGATGATATTGGTAAATTCAGTTTTGAAGTCAGGTATTTTGGGTCAGCACAGCAGTAACCAAAGTCCTGTCAGAGAAACGTGGAATTAGCTTCTGAAATGCTGACTGCTGTATCCCACCTGCACATGACTATAACCACATCCACCCTGGAACAGTCAATCTCCTTCTGCCAGTCTAAGAATTACCATTTCATTTTCCAAGGCAGCACCACGTCTGCACTGGAAGCACGAGTCCATCTCCACAGCCCAACAATCCTCACACAGACACAGATGCTAAGTTGTTTTGTACAGACAATTTGCAAAATCAACATCAGCAAACAAAAAGGCAGCAGCAGTAGCACAACTGGTTTTACTGGCATGACTAAAAGCTATGGTCAAAGAGCTGAATGGGGGGAAAACTTTAAATATATATTTTTGGGTTCTTTCTCTAGGTTAATGAGATACCACCCATTCTGTCAAAGACACCACCTTTAAAATCCTTACATTCCCTGGTGGAATGAAGTGAATCGAAACACCCAATGAAACCACCAGCACTTGTAAAATAAGCAAAAACCTGATTATTGAAAGTTCTTCTTCATTTACAAGTCTGGTAACAGATGAGCAACTCAGTAAAAAAGCATAGTTCTACAGTGAAATAAATTCCAGGAGAACTAAGGTCATTTAAATGTTGGGAGGCATTAAGAAAAGGTTGTCAGAAATGATCACTATAGAGATGTATTTTTACCACTACTGTTAGGACACAAGGGCACCTTTCCTGTGGAAAAGCAAAAAATTCCAATAACTATCTTCTGGATCCAGTAAAAAAAGCCAACAAAAGCTCCTCAGTTGTCTCTTGATCTAAAAGCTAGAGATTTGGTAGAACACATGAGAAATTCAAAGCAATTTAAAGAAAATGTACCACAAAGCAAAAAGTTATCATTACAAAAATTCCACAAAGACAAAACAGGGTGATGCTTAAAAGAACATGATCACCCTGAAATGCAAACATCTGCTTGCAGAAGAGCTGACAAGTATGTCCCAGATGAAAGAGATGGACCAAGTCAGCCCTCAGTCACACTGCTCCCTACCCTGCCTCTGCCAGGGGAACTGAAGGGGGGAGTTCCAAAGATAAATAATTCACCCTGTTTTGCAAAGATTCTGAACTGATCCTTGAGTGGTTGCGTGTGATGAGAAGAGGAGCAGCCACTGGGCTCTCTCCAAAGGACAGAGAGGGAAGCACAAGTTGCAGAGTCACTGCTGTAGAGTACAGGAGGCTTTTCTACCCTGAGCAAAGTCAAAGCCCCAGACAGCACAGCAGGTAAATCACCACTGACACAAACTACAGCCCTCTAAGTCTCCAGGGAAGCAGCTCTCACGGCAATACAAGCGGAGACTTTGCAGCTGAAAGCAGAGTTACAACTTCCTTCACACTTTCACGTTTCAATTATCCCCAAAAAACAACAGCAGCACCATTGTTTCAGAAAGGTTACAGCTATGGATACCTGCCTGGCAGCACTTAATGCTTAGTGTCTTCACATGAATCGACATCAAAACAAAACACCTGCAACTACCAACTGCTATTGCCTTCGGTTCCTCACCACAAAGCACTTAAATATCTTAGTCACAAACACGGCCACTATTCCATACATTTCCACTGCCCCCAGCTGAGCATTTACACTAACAGCCAGGCCCTCAGCCAGGAAGGAAAAATTAATACAATTCTGTGAGCACGGATGAGATCCTGCCCTGGGATCAGAACCACTACTTCCTTGTAGCTTTGGTAACTAGTTGCATCTCAGAGCTCAAGGCATAACGAAGCCACATACAATGAGGGCTGTTACAGAAAAGCAAAAAGAGTATGGTAAGGAAAATAAACAGGCGATTGCATTGCCCTGTTTCATTTTTTGTAGGCAAACAGAAAGCCTTTATTATGGCAACTAATCAATTGCCAGCACATCAATGTGCCTTATAAACAGACTGCTTTACCTAATAACATTGCCTTCTCCTCCATTAGCAGCAAAGGGCTGCTACAGAGTAAGTGAGAAATCACACTGGGAATCTGCCTGCAGACAGGACCACATTAGCTGGAGCACCTCAAAAGCTCCTAGCACAGAAGCACTGACCCCAACTCCATCTCTGACACTACAGGAATAGAAAGGGTCAGCACATTTTAAAAATGGAGCAGAAGTGTTTCTGAGGGTTTACACAGCATCTGGAAAAAAACAGGGCAAGCACACAACCTAGCAGATAATCACTGACAATCTTCTGCTCCCTTAGGGCTCACAAAGACTAGTAACAACTGTGAGCATGTTCAGATATCCAGATACTCCCCCTTGATCACTAGTTCCCAAGCTTCTGAACATCTGCTCTTCCAGATTACACCATTCAACACGAGCTTTTATGAGGAACAGCAGTACTGCAATGCAATGATGACAAGATGCATGGACAGCCTCATGAGGAGGGCACCAAAGAGGTGCAGACACAGCAAAGTCCCACCAGCTGTTGGCAATGTGAAAAAAGCTGGGGATCAGTCAGGGAGGCACAGCATCCACTGTGGGGAGGAGTAGGCAGCAGCTGAATTGAGTAGGAAGCTTACTAGATGATGACAGCTCTTGCAAGATGGTAGTTAATGAAGCTTTGTTCTTGCCTTGTTTGGGAAGAAGGGAACACATGCAATTAAAAATGCAATAGCATTTTCAGTAGCCACAGTCTTGGTAACACTCCAGAAACATCCTAAGGCCTCGAGCTTTCACAGCACCTCCCACCCTGCACAGACAGCCTGCCTGCTCAGCATGTACCACACAGTCCCACGCCTTTGAAAAGTGTCTCCAGACACAATCAGCAACAGCTTAATGGCACAACAGTGAAGAACTCCATTCAGAAAAGAAGAAAGGTTTAGGATGCCTTTGTCAGCCACAAAAAGACACAATAGCCCAGAAAAGTGAAGAGATGGGTGCTAGGTAGAGAAAGGGGTGAGAGGTGGGAAGAAGGAATTCCACAGAGGAAGGCACAGCTTCAGCCAGAATCCTACTCATACTCGGACTCATTCGGGAGAAAGCCCAGAGGATGACCCTTAAAGGCACGGGTTAAAACACCTCCCAGTCTCTTCTGCACCAGTGAGGAGTGCAGCTGAGCTACATCTAACCCAGGATCTACAGCAGCTATTAGATCTAGCACAGCCCATACACCGTGATACTTCCCACAGCCTCCTGTTCAGTAAGCTCAGTGAAGACTGAGAGCTACTGCCTAAGCTGTTGCCTACACCAGTTTCTTCTTTTGCCATTCCCTTTTATTCCCTCTCCAAGCTACTCTTAATGGCTGGTTTCCAATTCATGTCAGAAGACTTCAAGGGAAAACTTTCAGAGGCTTACCATCAGTGCTATACTCCAGCTAAAAGCAGGACCCCAGAAAAAGCAGCACCACAGGAACACAGAAGGGGACAGTGCCAGTGCTGACCTGCTCACCTGAGTGTGCCTGTGCAGGTGGAACCAGACCCCACATCAGCACATATGAACCCATGCCCATGTGCAAGCTGGGCAGCTGTCAGTGTGCTCCTGCAAGGGACAGGGACATTTCAGTGCACTGACACCCCTGGCCCCGGTCTAGCACTCTGCAGGCCTTTTTACACAGCTTTTGGCTCAGCAGCTTCAACCACTCTGTAGCCGTGCATGCCTCTTGCAACTATGCCTTGTCTTCAGCTCTTAGCACAGTTCTAGACCAAGTCAGGCATCATTTTTTGTATCTTTTAACTTTTGGCAATTAAGTCTCTTCCAAGACTTTGATCTATCTGGTCTAGGAAACCAATGAAAAAAGATTCTGTCCCTGCCTATTTAAAACCTAATTCTAGCTTAGAGGGTAATGCTTTCCACATGCTTCAGAACCAAACCCCACATGTCACTTAACACAAAGGAAACAGGAATTATTTGACGTTGATCTCCTCAACTCCTTTTGACCTGCGTGTCTTTCCCTTTGCCTTTTTGGCTGTCATCATTGAGATCTGCAGCAACAGCTGATGCATCACTGTGAGCTCTCACATGAGAATAAAACATCTGTTTTCCTCTCTCAGACTGAAAACAGACGCCTTTTTAGTTGTGTCCAACAGATACTCAATTATATGACAGCATAGCAAAGCACAATGCATCTAAATCAGGGCACACCCTCAGGCCACATGGGTGCCTGGCATGTGGTCAGGAACCCAAAAAGGCTTTGCTATCTCAGATAGGTTACCTATCCACAAGTATCCAGGGTCTGGGACACCTGCACACATCAAGGGTAGTTTTCTTGCCTTGGCAATGTCTGCAGAACTGCTCTGGAGCAAACCCCACGTGCACCAAGCGCTGTGCAGTCCCACTGTGGCTCAGCTGTGTACTTGTGGCTTTCCTAATAGGCTGTCTGGAAAACCCAATTCCACACAAAAGCCACTCCTCATCAACAAAGTCACCTGACATTCCAGATGCGAAAGAGGTGATAGTAACCACCATGAGACAATTCTTCAACAAAACCTGTCTGGAGAAACTTTACTGGCTACTGTAGTCATGTTGGAAACTCACAGCTATGAGAGACTCCTGCAAATGGCACCTGGGGAAGCCCAGCCACAGCAGAGCAAGGTGAGCCGCCTGGTGATCACTGGTTCAAGATTCAACTTGGGACACATGGGTGGGCTGACACTGCTAAGACAGCTCAAGCAGTCAGTGCCTGTTCCACGTCTGTTCCTGTGGCTGAAGCAATCCAGTCTCCAGACCTGTTCAATTGCAAGTATTTTACAGACCAAAAAAAACCCCCAAAACCAAATAAACAAACAACCAAACCCCCACCCTCCCAACAAATCAAAAACAGAAAAAAGAACCCTCAGCCAAACAAAAAAAAAAGCAACTGCAAGGGAAGAGAAGGGAATTCTGCATCCTGCGCTGCTTGAGGGAGCCAGCATTTTGCTAAGGGAAAAGAACAGCTGACAGCACAAGTGGAAAACCAATTGGAAAATTATAGGGACAAACCACATACATTTTGGCTTCTGTAATCAACTCTAGAAACATATTGAAACAAGTCAGGCAAATAGCTCCCATCAGTGCTCTAGTGCCACAGCTACACAAACAAGTATCCCTCAAGTTAAGAGCTTTCCACAAATTCTTGTGTATTAATACCAGAAGGTATTAATTAAGTGTTCAACTAATCATTAGTTCTTGGATTAATTATCTTAAACGGAACTCTTTAGAACTGAAATAGATCTGAGGAACAGAAGCTGTAAGTGTAACAAAAGAAGCCACTCAGGGTTCAGCACAGGTACACCAAGAGCTGACACCCTGGGGGAGCTCAGCCAGACCAAGCAGGTACCTCCTGGGCAGGCTCTACTCACCTTTCACAATGCTTTTACCACATTTTTCTCCTTCAAAACTCTTACCATTATTTTTAAATAACAGCAAAGCTGAATCAAGTGTTAAAATAACCATTTTTTTCATGCTTTTAGAAGACTGATGCCTTGTTTTGTAATTCTGTTATTTTCTCAGAGGTTTGTTTTCACTGGACACTTGCTAACAATATCAGCCCTCTTGCTTTCTGCTGAACAGGATATACTGTATATTCATGCAAGCAGTTAATAGCACAGCATATCTTTATAAAATACAGAAACTTAATATAATTCAGTAAAAGGTATTGTGCCATATTTCAGGGGGAGAAAGGAGATTTTGCACCCCAACACTGCAAAACCTTGAAGCAACACTGAAAAGGAATTTTGAAAAAGAGTAAATGCAACCTGCAGAATTCGAGTTGCACTTCAACTCAGAGAAGAAAGGGAAGAACAATTTCCTAGATGTTTCCATAAAACAGGTTTTATGGAAGAAACATAGAAATAATTGCAATCTGCCAAGGAACAGACTAGTCGAGACTCAGCTGTCCCCTGCAGTCATCACACATACATTTAAAGCTGGATTTACTTACTTATTTTTGTCTCCAAGAGATTTTAAGGGAGGCTTGGTGGAAATTTCTAAAGCACAAAATAGATGTCAGCCCTAACTGAAATATGCATCACTCAGAGAGAACTATACCTCTAAAAATGTGCCCTCCATACCTTTGGAAACTCTTCATTGTACATCATCTCATCTCTTTTTATTCATACAGGTTGGAAGTTATGTAAGCTTTCCTGCTCCTGTAACTTCAAAAGTCATTTCCTTTGAGACACCTATTCCAAACTGAAATGTCCCATTACTTTTATTTTTTGTTTTAAATAAAGCAACAACTTTCACACAGATGGGAAAGCATGGTCACTCTTTGAACTCCAAAACCTGATGTCTTGTGAATTCTGAAACATGACAGACAGAATGCCGGATGTGACAGTGTGCCATTGTTAACCTGACATGAAAAGGATGCCAGACTGCTTCCTCCCATCCCAGTCAGCCTTACTGCACATTCCAAACTGAGTTAAATGAAGCAGTCACTCTTTACTTTTAGCGTTAAGAATGGGCCTCACCAATAAATTCAGGTGAGAAGTCGTTTCCAATGGCCAATTAGTTCAACACCATCTCCACCCCAGTGCTCAAATTAGACCACTCGGACCACATTGCTAGAGTAAGGGGATTGTTCTACTTGGTTCTTAACAAACAGGTCTTCAGCTGTAACTGACTTCAATTGTTCATTAAAACCTGCAACAGTTTTCTAAATTCTATTTAGAAGCAGCCCTGTCAATCCAAAAACAGGTTAAATGAGCTTGTGTGTCATCACCTGTAAGACCCTGCTGACAGACTGTGAAACAGGAAAACTTACTTCATATTTTTAATCCTTCTCTATGTACAGTAGTATAAGCCAGGCAACAATTTGTAGTCCCCAAACACTCCAGCTACATGATCTGACCCGTGACAATCTCAGACTTCAACAGTGTTTCATGAAGTTAATAAAGGATCTGCAACACGGATCGGGGAGCAAGATACACACACACATCAAGGTCAAATACTGCCAGTCATAGCAGGAATTGATACATTCTTTTCAGCAAAGAAATGGCATTGAGCTTTTTGTTCATTTATCTAGGCGTTTTTAACTTCACATCATCTGATAAAAATATAAACTTCAAAGTCACACAGCGATAAGCTTCAATTACGATTTCTCTATCAGTCTGTCAGTGGCAAAGTGATTCAGGAAGGAGGAGGGATTGCTGCTGGCAAGTCTCTTCCAGTCTATGGCACAGAGGCTATGTAAGCTGAACTGAAGATTGAGTTTCACGGATAGTAACTATGTCAGGCTAGAAAACATAATTTAGAGGATTTAAAATATGACAATGCCCAAGGATAACACAAAGAAACATAATGTGCTTTCCTGATAACACTGCTTGTAGTACGGGTGAGAGATCAAGTGGCTGCTTCTTCTTAAGAACAGACATTGTAAGAGAAGTCAAACAGATAACTTGCTAAGTCCTTCACAAAATCAACACCACAAACTGATTCAAAAGCAGATGCAGCTACAGTTATGCCTCTTCTTGCCCTTCATCCTTTTCCTCCTGTAGGTTAATAGCATTTTCCTGCACCCTTGCAAGACAGGAAACACAAGATAGTGTTTTTCATGAGTTTTCATATCCTAATCTGGAACTACAGAACATTATTACTATCATAAACTTGTCACACTGAGGTACAGCAGTACTGTATGTTGGAAAGAAGTATTATTTGGCTTCTTCATATACATCTGCCTGCAGTGTTGGGACTGCTGCCAGCATGCAGTCCAGTAACAGATGTAGTTCAGTCTAAGATCTATAGATGCAGGAAAAAAAATATCCATGCAGACCTACTCGTATACTCACATCACCATTTAAAGAGATTTCTCCTCCATCTTTTAAAGGACTGGGAATTTGAGTGTGCACATAATACATTCTGTTCCTTGTCTCTGAATCCATACATCAAGGAAGATGCCACAACCACAAAGCAACACGGAAACAAAGCACAGATTCTTTATTAACTCTTCCTTTAAAAAAAACCCCAAAACCTTCAAGAAATATGCAGGCCCTGGAGTGGTTTCTGCTGTATCTTGACATTTTCATCAACCAAAAGTAAGGAATTTGGATTAGCTGCTACAGGTCAAGATTCTGACCCATCAGACTAACACAAAACCAGAACCTTGAGCCAGCTGTCTGCATTCACATTCTCTCCAGAAACAGGACAGGGAAATCAGCCGTCACTGCAAAATTCTCTCCTTTTGATGACTTAATTCAGAGTCACCTAAATTCTATTAGGTAGGGAAAAAACAATTCCAGAAACAGATTTTTAGCTCTAAGCTACTTCAGTCTACTAGGAAGATCACATGCTCGTTAAAGAGTTGCCCAATTATGTGCTGACCTTACATGGGCTTTGATGGTTTCTTTAAGTGACTCATTAAATAATCCGAGATAGTGAAAACTTTAATTTGCAAGACAGGTTAACACAGTTACATTATTTTTCCATAAAATTCTTCTTGATCACTAGATAATTAGAACTAGGAGTCAAGACACAGCAGCATTAACACCTCCCTTTTATCACTTCTCTCCAGCAAGAAATACAAGGTCCCAGGAAAAATACCCATGGAAAGCAATCCCAAATCCTTCCTTAGGAGGGTTTGAGAAGGCATATAACACCAATCAACACCAGCACTGGTTTTATTGTTCTTTTCACCTCTACAAAGCAGCATGCAGGCAAACAAAACCCTTCCAGCCTACACTATCTTGCTTCAAGAACTTGAAGAAATTCTCTGACTTTGCCAAAAGGAACTGGTGCACTCCCAGCTGACTCTGAGCACCACGAAACAGAGTTGTTGTAGCAGAGGTAGGATGGGTCTCCCAAGTCTGCCCTCCAAAGCCTTTGGTCAGGGCCTCTTCCCCCACACAGGTGATGTGGGTCTGGCCACGGCTGCCTCACAGCCACTGAGCAAAGAGCAAGCCCAACACCAGCCACGCTCAGCAAGGCAGACAGACACAGCTCTCCCTCCTCACCAAGTTAGAGAAGGACAGCACAAGTCAAACCAGTTTTCTGCTCACTAATAGCAGCTCAAGAACTTCTTCTGAGGCAAGCCTAAGAGCCATTGCTTGCTTCTTGCAAGCCCTCCCTACAGCAGCACACTGCAGTGCAGCTGCAATGCATATGAGAAGCAAACTCTTCCTCAGGCTGCACAGCTAACCAGGAACACCAAAAAGGAAGCTCCACCAAGGAATGGACAGGAAAGACTATGAGCATTAAATAGACAGTCACAAACCAAAGCACCATTAACACCACCCATCACTTCTGCCATGTACATGAGATGACTGTAAGACACTCTGTAAGCACAGTGACCACTGAGGGAAACTACAGCCCAGCTAACTTGTACAGGACATTTCTGATGCAGCCTCCAAGACCATTTCTCTTCTCCACTGTTGCTTTTCAGGCTGTACATGCAAGTTCATCCAAAGGAGGCTGACTTGAACCCTCTGTCTCCAAGGGCAAAATTCTCCATGCACAAAGATCAATACTACCTCTTCTACAGGTCCTCTTCCCAGAAATGCCCTTAATTCATATCATGCCATTTTTGATCACAGCTGAAGTTCCCAGAGTGACATATTAGCATTGTGACCCACTTGTCTGCCACAGCCTGAAAGCTCACAACAGCATCTCCTTGGTATGACTGTAGCTGCATTCACCCCATCTGCCAGCGTGCTCTTTGCCCTGCCACATGCTGTGCCTTTCTAGAGATTAAAAAATGATCTTTGCCCACGACAATTCCTTTAAAACTTCACCCCACATCTCCTCCCAGCTCTTTGTTAATGACACTGCTACAGAACTGGAGCTGGAAACCAGAGCAGCTCCCACAAAATGGCTAAAGATTCCTTTAGATCTTCATTAAATAATGAAGATGTTACACCTCCAAGGGCACATGACCTCTTAAAGAAAAGGAGGCATAAGCAAAGCCTTTGCCTTTGTGCATGCCTACCTACAGGCAGAGAAGTTCTGTTCTCTACTCTTCAATTATTTAGCACATTTCTGGGATGAAACGAGTGGTGTGCCCTCCTCCCAGAATCCCACCAGATCCAGCAGCACAGACAAAGCTCTGCCAACACACTGCAGAACAAGGCACAAACCACCAGCCTCATTTGGCACACGTTAACAATTGTAGTGGAAACCACAAGGAAGAGATTTTGCTAGCATGGACTTGAACAGAGGTGGTGATCATCTTTTCCCATATCCTCCAGGAGAAGGATAAAGAGAAATCCTCTTAGATTAGCTAGAAAGAAAATTAAACATGCAGAGCAGAGGGGCACTGGAGCAGACTAATTCGGGAGACTGTGAAATCTTCAAAGGATGTATTTTAAGCACATGTTGGATAAATATCTGACAGAAGACATCCGGGTACATTCGTCTTCTGTGAACAATAAACTGGATCTGACTATTTCCTGAAGTCCCTGATATTACAATAAATACCTACAAAGCCTCAAAATTTCCTCCTTGCCATTAGAAACACATTATCAGCAATGTAAGTTATTAGTTAGTAAGCATCCTTTATGAACAATAAAAGGCAGAGTGATAGACTCTTATTAGCAATCCTCTGTAGAAATACACTACCCTGGCTAATAAAAGTTACTCCCCAGGGTAAGGTTGGCACCCTGGTTAATAAAACTCTCCAATACTGGCTTAAATCAAGATTAATGTACAATTCTGAACTATATAAAGGCTATGCCAAACCTTAGGCTCCCTCTCCTAAGTCTGACACTCAAACCATTATCCATCCTTTCTTCTGCAGGTTCCTTAGTAAATTCAACACCAACTGACACCAACTTAAGCACACACTGAAATACAATTTTCTTCTTGACAAAACTTACTTTGAACCAAGCTTTGAGAAATATGTAGCACGTACATCATGAGATTTCTTGGAATAATGTATTAGAGAAAGGCTCACTCAGCATGAAAGAGCTTTCTTCTCACTGCAGGCAAGATGCAAGGAGACATTTGGATTCTATCATGCTGAGCTGCTCCAAGACCCAGTAAAATGCCTCATATTTTATTATATTATTAATATTTGATATTTATTATTCAACAGCAACCAATAGGTCTTCAAGTTTGGCTCTTCGGCACAACTTTCTAACTACCCACACCTAACTTTGAAAACACACATGCTGGACTCTGCATGAAAAGGAAACCTCAGCATATTCAGCATGCTCTGTCTTGGGTTTCATATCAGTATGACTCAGTTGTGCTGCTTTGCAAGACCTGCTACCAAAGCCAGAAAAGCACACAGACCAGCCCTTTCCCAATTAAACTGAACTCATTTATGCCACACTAAGTGAGTTAAACCTTGCAAAAAAGTCTCCATGTCACTCAAAGCAATAGAAAATTTACTTTAGCCTTGCATCATTTTACTTATTAAAGAGAAGCTTAAACTAAATTCCATGTAACTGTATAAAAAAAAATGTGCACCATTTCCCAGACCATATGGAAATTGTTCTATCACCATATTGTTAAAAACCACCACATCTTCTTTAGCTGTTGGCTCTGGAAGGGGCAAAAAACAAGCTCATCTTAAGTTAGACATCCTCCCCCAAACTCAGACGTCTTGAAACCACCCCCATTTTCAAATCACTACAATGGTCAGTATCCTCAAACTAATAAGCACAAACATTTTCCCTAAAGAACAGATAAGAGGCTCAGGAAGAAGGGAAGACTTAACAAAACTTGGACACCATATACTGAACACGAGTCTGTAAGAGCCCAGTTCCTGTGTGAAGCACAAGCCCTGCCCCTGCACTGACTCCAGCTCAGAGGTTCACAACTTGTGCTCCCTGGCCTTGCAAACACTCACTGCCCTTCATACAAGAGAGGATAGTAAACAGCCCAGGTTACCTGGAAATAGAAACTTTATTTTAAAACCTTATCTCAGGAAATTTTTTTCTTCTGTGGGTAGCCTCATCACCATAAAGGCAGAGACCACCAAAACACTGTTACTACAGGCTAGTCCTACACATGAATGTGTAGAACTCATATCACATTATCACAATCTCCATTCATCCTAAAACCACAGGGAAAACATGGCCTAGCTTGCAGGTAGGGTTTCCTAAAAATTCATATTCAACCTCTGAAACTCTTTAATAATTTTTCTCCAGAGCTTTCCCCTGAACACAGAGGAACAAAATGGGCAACCAACTTCCAAGCAGGGCACACTGCACTGCTGCTGCAACAATGTCCTCTCTTGCAGCCTTTAAGCAGAGCACAGCCTTCTACAGGCAGGGAATGCATGTCCTTGCTGACTGCAAACAGGACAGAAACAAGCCCAAAAACTCTGCTGGGTGTCTGCAAGGTGTCTAAAGCGTCATCTCATGAGCCCCCTGCAAATACCTGGGCTACTATTCTGACTCCCCACACAGAAGAGCTTGGTTGTGGAGCAGACCTGTGGTTTGCAAACCTGGCTTTCATCACTACCACCTTTTACAGCCTCAGCACTCAGGGAAGGGAGAAGGGTTTGCTGCAAGCTGAGTCAATAGCAGCCTCTTCATTATTAACTACTCTTCACTATTGCTCTCCTCTTACTGCCACCAAACAAAATCCACACAGCTCCTTCAGTGGTCAGTCTGGGAGCAGTAGAGATTGGTTGACAAGGATCTGAAAGAGACGTTTTCTTCTTTCAAACCTGGACTATACAATATGCTTGGGAAGGGAAGAATGGCAAGGTTCTGCCCTCCAGTCATTTCCCAAGAGCTCAAAATACTGGAGGCACAACTGCAATTACCTGCTACTAGAGCTGCCAGCTCAGCAGCAACAAAGCCCTTCCCATGGCTCCCAAGTGAATTCGCTGTGATGGTTTGAGGAACTGGGCAAACAGACCAGACTCAGCAACTGAATCCTGTCAATACACTTCTCTCTTCTTTAAACAACCTCCTTGAGACCTGGGGGAACAAAGCATCATCAATCTGGAACAAGAAGCATCTGCATGTGGCATTAGCTAGAGCACCTGTGTATAGCAGCAAGAGAGAAAACACCTTTTCCCCTGGAGCTAATCCCTGCAAAGGCACCTGCTTTCCCAGCAAACCTTTACACCAGCAGAAACCCAGTTCCCTCTCAGTTGATCACTTTTCAGCAACCCAGACAGATGGTCTTTAACTCGTAATTGTAATCTGACACACACAAACTCACCTGCAGTAGTTTAAAAATGTTTTTACACAGAAGGGGCCAAGGCTGCCGAGCAACTCACCAAGACTCTCTTCCACACAGTGAGGAATCCTTCTCAACAGGAATTGTGGAGCATCCTCCATACTTTGGGGAGTGACTTACAGCTTTAGAGAAACATAAGGCAGAAAATGAAGAGCATAAAAAATATCCAGGGATTTCCTCTTCACTAGGGAGTCACCTTGCCTGCCAGCCTATTTCAGTCATGCAGTCAGAGGAGGTCTCCCTCCCACCATGCCTGGTACAAATGTATTCCTAACACTGGTTCTGTCCCTCTCCCTGTGACAGGACTGCACACCAGGTTCTGTGCTCAGTCACACCAGAGCTGGCCAAGGCAGCTCCAGAACAGTCTGGTAAGCAAAAGCCTCAGACTGCCAGAGCTGTGTGGGCAGAGCACCAAGGTTTCCCCAGAGCCAAGCTACCTCATGCTGGTGCAGCAGTCAGGGGAGGGGGAACAGCTCCACGTGAACATGTACCAATGCTGCAGGAAAAACACTTAAATCTTCTGAGCAGTTCCCTTCCCATTCAGTGGGCAGAGGGGAGGCAGGGTACACTGCAAGCCCGCTGCCAAATTTTCTCTGTCGTATTTTCTCACTACTTCACCTGTGAACCAGGAACCAAATACAATGTCTGCCTTAATGCCTGGTGACTAAGAACATAGAATCAGTATTTAAACCAGTCTAATTCCCTTGAGAGAAAGCAGCACATTTATGCCATGTCTATTGTTCAGGCAGGTAGGAGCAGCAGGCTTCATGATGGATTTAGCCATTTTGTTGGCCTGAAAAGTAATTCCAGATACTTTCAGATGAAATGCACTACAGAATTTAAAAATTTATATTAATCTTATTCTTCCAAAATAATTTTATTTTCTTTTGATCCAGCATCAAAGACTTTCAGGATGTGTATATCATTAACTATGCCAATCAGAAGAGCAGTGAACCTCCAAACCAACTATTTACAGTATATATAGCAAAAAACACACACTAAATATTTTAAAATCTGATCTTGCAAGATCAGGGGAGAAGCAGGGAGGTTCCTCATAACAAGCAGGACTTTCAGGAAGTTTTATGCAGATTAGTTCTAGTGAAAGCTTTAGACATCAGGCATCAAATGGCATTATCTCTACTGAAGGAGTCCATGCTCCAACCCAAATACTCTGGACAAACACAGCCCCCACTGAAAGATGGCCCTACACAAAGCATGGGCCACCACCACAGCCTGAGACCCACCAGGCCTAGAAAATGACAAAGACTGACACGAGGCACAACTGTCCACACTGCAGAGAGATCCCCTACTGCTCAGCAGTAACACAAGAGCATAAAGAAACAGGGAATCCACAGCTCCCCTGGAACTGAACATTTATCTCCCGAGACCCTCCCCTTGCAGACTCTTGGTGCATGTGCACAAACCTGCTTTCAGCAGCACGTTGAAGCTCACAGCATTAAGAGAAAATTAGCTGTGCAAGTCAAATAAAAGCATGTATGCTTCTTTTCAAGTTTCCTTTTAATCTTTTGATGCTAGATAAAAGGAAAAAAACAAGATTCATCTCACAGGTATGCAACTGTTCCAAAAATGAGCACTGAACAGCAGAGATTCAAAACAGGCACAAAGATGAAAACAATATCCATATGCAGGTTAAGCATGTCATCCACAAACAGTGAACCTGTCAGTGAGAAAGAGAATGCTTGTGGCAAAGAACCTCCTTCAGCTCTATGTGGGTTCAATCCTTATGTCCCTCCCTGCCGAGCCTCAGAGGAGCAGGATGCACCCTCAAGTTCTTGCAAGACTGTGGATGCTGCCACAGCTCCTGGGACAACCAAATATCTGCTGAACAGCTTTTCCAAATACCTCACACTCAGATCTTGCATTTGCTCCAGAACCACAACCCTTTCAATTCAGTGACACAATCCCCAGCTGATTACCCAGCATGAATCCAACCAATGTTCTGGACAAGGACAGCTCTCCTGACTGAATTCCAAAATTCCTTCATTCCAAATCTCAATCCAGCTTGTAATGATGGTTGGTCAGCTGCTCTCCTCAGACACTTATACCTAGAATGATTCTATCCACGTCAAGTAAGATTGTAGATTTCCCCCAAAATAACCAAGAGCAGATTTCAGGATGTCAAACATTGTCTGGAAGCAGAGGGAGCCTCACACCACTGATCTAGGAAGAGCAAAGGAAACAGCAAGAACAAGAGAAGAAAAAAATTATTGGAAACAGCAATATCTGTCTAGCACCAAGCTACATTATTTTAAAGAACACAGGCAGCAAAAACTATGATCTCTTTACTCTACATTATTTGCACCAGTAACAGATTTTTAGAGGCAGAAGGGCCTCATTAGGTCAATTAATCTCATATCCCATGTAATACAGTCCATGAAATCCCAAGCAGCTTCTTCTGCACTGAAGCCAATTATTTTCTATGAATAAAGTATTTGTTCTGAAACAGCACTAGGGTTTAACCTGATTAAAGATATTCAAATCAAATAAAGGAAGAAAATCAGAACTAAGAATTCTGACCAACAATTTATTTTTTGTTATAGATACAGACATTGCATACATCACAGTAAAATGCAGAAAAACAGAAGCATTTTTGTCATCTGCCAAAAAAGGACTCCTCACCCCCAATTCACAAGCAATAGTTTTCAGCCTTCTGAAACATACAGTGATCTACATACTTTCTAATAAGGATGTGGATCTCTACAGAGCAAATGGAAGCCCACAGACAACAGCCTCACTTCCTTCGAGTTATTTTTTACAGCTCCCTAAACAATAAACCAAGTTCCAGGTGGCTGAGAGCTCACAGCTTCAAAACTGGTGCACTCCCCCCCAGAGTGCAGAGTGGGCTGGGGTTGTTCCCATATCCATTCCTAGGGCAGTACAAAAAAACTGTAATAGTCCAAGATTTTTACCCTCATCTTCTATTGTATAAGCTTTATATAAAATAGCACATTTAGGAGATGCCACATTCACACAATACCAAAGTAACTAGCATAGAAGCCAAAATTTCTGATATAAATTCACATATAATTGACTATAAAAAGAACTATTAATGTGTTGTTACTTTAAAATCACTGAAACTATCATATGGAAATACAGATTCAAAAGCTTCAAATAGTGGGAGTGGAAAATCATAAATTTCAATCACAAACTCTGACTTCCGTAACAAAAGACTAAACAAGATTAGTTACCCCTCTGATTACCCATTATTAAAGGTAAACCTCAAAGGAATGTCTCCCAGAAAAAAATCTCCATAAGAAACAAAATTCAAATGTAAATTAATCCTTATTAACATGCATACAAGTAGTACAGGCATGGTATTAACAGCATGTGAAGAGCTAAATCTAAAAATAAACAGACAGATATTCCCCACATTAGATGTGGTGTTAATCCCAAATTATGTCCCATCTCCTAGAGCCTGCACATGGCACTGCAGCAGTTGGGGTCTATTTGAGTTTCTCTAACTTTGGCGGCAGCAGGATCTGGCTGTTAATTAAGAGCCAGACTTCCCATTGTCCCAACCCTACCACACCTTTCCTGACTGAAAAAGGCAGTTTTTAGAGCATTTTTGTTTTAATTGTTCCTCAGCCAAGTTTGGCTGTAGGGCCATCTCTAGCACACATTCACTTACCAGAACCGCTGCTCTCGTTTATCACAAGTAGCCTCTGATCCCTGGAAAACAACTTCCCAATAACACTTCATTTCCATCCTCTCAGTCTGAAGATGCCAGACTTCAATGGTGACAGCCATGAAGTAAACACAAGGAAGATAAACAGGCTCAGGGCATCTTCTTGACATCACAGAAGTTTTTCCTGGCTCAACTCCTGCCCTGATGAACACCATCTTAAAGTCCTGCCCTTGGCCTCTTCCCTCTGCCTGTGCTTCCCTTACCCCCAGTTTAAAAAGACACATCAGAATCTTTCCTCCTGCTCTCTTGCTCTCAGACTGCCACATGAGAGTCATCACTGGGTATCTTCCCACAAGGATAGCAGAGTCTCCCACACTCACTACACTCATCTTTCACCACAGCTCCATCTTTTCCCAGATCAGCAGCTCCTTTCTCCTCCAAGCTCCTGGCTCATGCACACCCTCAGATTCCCCCCAAGGCTTTAGCCAAGCCTTTTGAACTGCCAGCGTTAACCTGTCTGCACAACAACTGGTTCTTTGAGACAGGGACACTTGCACAGCTCCCCCTCTGTGTCACCCATCCAAAGCACCACCTTTGCTCAGCAGTGTTCGAGGCTCTAGCTGCACCAAATGAGCCCCTGTGCCTGGGAACGTGAAAACAGGACCACCAGAGCCACCCTTTGTGTCAACAGACTTATACTGATGTTTGACCACTGGTCTTGGAATCATCATAAAACACGCTCCTGCAAAACAACTGTGATAAATATGGATTCTAGTTAAAACACAGAAAACATCCCATGGAAGTCTGGAGTACTCACACAGAGTAAAAAGTACACATTCCAGCAATTCACCCTGGCTCTCCTGTCTAAATCAACTTTCCCTTCACTTTATTTCCCTCCTTCATGTTAGCTGAAAGAACTGGGGAGTCCATAGGACCTAGACAACATCACTACTTTGTCACAAGAAACCTGCTTTCCACAGACCAAAAAACCAGCAAGCCACCCTCACATCAGCTTTCACATGACTTAGTTCTGTAACAGAGCTACCACCCAGATAAGTCACCAACTCTTGTTCTTAAGTGTTTGTCCAGTTTCAGCACACTCTCCTACAATTCTCATGCACTACTTCCTCCTGAAAACGGCCACCAGAAAACTCAGAAATGCCTATCAGAGAGCCATCAGTCAGCACCAGCCCCAGATACCCCAGTGATAGCACAATGAAGGATCAACAGCTGAGAAAAGACCATGTTAAAACCTAGTACTCAGTTAAGATCTCTCCCTGACAGATACTTTGAGTTTATTAAGTCTCTAAACTTGCAGTAATTCATGCAGACCTAAAATCCAGCCCATCTCATCTGTATTAAACAGCTCGAAGCTCTCACGTGGCTCTCAGCAGCTCACCTTTCTGCTATTACACAGCCCCTCACCTTCCACCTTTCCCAAACATATGCACCATTTGTATCACTGCTCCTGTAAGGGAATTATCTTACAGAGACCTTTCTCATGGATGACCCTTCTTTTCACACCACCAGCTCTCTCTAGCTGTTCTGCAAATTGAAGTTTCAGATCTTCACCTGCAAAGCACTGTCATTTGGTGCAAGATGTCAGCTCCTGCCTTCCCATCCATCTGCAGTACCCATTCCCATCACACCACCTCTAGGTGCAACTTCTCACAGCACTTTTCTCCACACATGCCCTCCTGCTTAGGAAACCTCCTCATTAACTTTTAGCGGGCTTATAGAACAGGAAATTCCAGAAGGAAACAGATGAAACTGCAAGGAGAGGATGGGACCTGACCAACATGAAGAAAGAAGCAGAGCTCTTTGAAGGCAACAAGAAAGTTCAGATCTTGATGAGGATTGAAGCTATTAGTCTTTCACAAGCAGACCTACTCACATAACTTATTCACATTCCAGTAACATTATGCAGGTTACAAACTTCTCAAAGACCTAAAGGGAAAGAAAGTAGCAGAAGCAGACAGGAAAACCAGGAAAGCCACCCATACAGGCCTGGAAGAAAAGCTCCAGCCAGACAGACAAAATATTCCAATCTGTAAGAACCTGCACCTCCTGAAAGCTGTGTGCAGTTTCAGCTTTCCACACCACATCCAATCATTGCGTGACAAATTCCCTTTGGAGGTCAAGCAGTTCAGCCATGCACACAACAGCAGCACAGCGATGGCACCTTCCATGCCTCAGGATACAACACTGCAGTGCCCCTCTGAGCATCTCAGAGTTAAGGTACACAACTGCCTTCTCCAAGGGGTTAATTTACAAATGTAAGAGTGTACTGCAGTATTTGCACAAGGATCATTCTGTCCACAGCACTCCAAACAGATGAGAGCACACACAAACACACAGTTTATTGAGGAGTATTGGGGTAAACAGTCTGGTGCATCAGGACAGACTCCATCAGCAAACAGAATTCCTCCAAAACTCAGGTGCAGTTTTATTCCAATGTGAAAGCTAAAGCTGTCTGCATTTACAGAGCTATTATAGAAGTTGGAGTCTTAACAGACTCCATCTGGCTCTATCAGATGACTCTGGTGATGGGGTACATCAGTAAAGGCCTGAACCATCAGTGACCCTGTATTTCAGCTCCCAGCAGTGAGACACCAAGTCCTCCCGAACTGTTAAAAGCAGACATTTGTTCCGTGTCACTGCACAAGCGCTGATGCCTCCATTTGCTGCAGGATTTCCAATTAGACCCAACACAACTATGTCACTTGATATTAGTCAAATGGAGAGTCATGGCAATACAAGGCAAACTCATTGTCTTTTAATGGAGTATAGTTCTAAGAAACACAAAGAAAATTAGCACAAAGAGTTGATTACTAATATACATTTCACTGTAAATGCAGATATTACTCAGACAATATAATTCTGTCATTTTCTATTACCAGGTTTTCAACTACCAGCTGACTGGCACACTCTTAACACTGGCAGGGTGGTACCACCACAGTTCACCTCACAGTGCTTCCACACCCCAAAGAAATCTTCGTGCTTGTGTGCACGTCCTGCCTGTAGGAGCAGAGCTGCCACATGAAGGCCATGGCCAGGCTGGATGAGGCTTTGAGCACCCTGGTCTAGTGGAAGTTGCCCCATCCAGTAACAGCAGGGCTGGAACCAGATGATGTTTAAGGTCTCTTCCAACCCAAGCCATTCCGTGGTTCTGTGTCAGAATGGGGCTCTACTGTGCAATCTTTCATCATTTCCACAAACTCTCAAGGAGGTTACTTTTGGAGATGAAAAAGCATTAGTAGCCACAAAAATTTTCTCACACTTAATGCAGATTCAATTCTACACATTCTTTCTTCTGGCCAAAATCCCAGCCAACTATAAAAAATTATCAGGCTCTCCACAGTCTGATAACTGCGAGTCTTTGCTCTGATTCTTGACTATTCAAATGTTGCTTTGTTTTAAAGTTCCATGTTAGCACAAATGAAGAACTCAGTAGGTTTTGCGTAGTTAAAAAAAAAAAAAAAAGAGCTCTCATCTAGAAAGAAAGTAATGAATGATTTGTGGGAGGCAACATTCATTTGTTGAAATTCAGAGACTACATGTCTCCACTGTGTTCCCTCCTGCATTTAATGATATGGCCACAGAGCAGAGGACACATGGGATACAATTACATGAGGCAGCTTCATACAGACACACAAAGCACAGTTCCAGCCATCAGCTCAGAGCTGACTGTGCTCAGCCTCAGTCAAGCTGGTACTGGTACCCTGGGTGACTCAGGCACCACACAAAACTGCTGGCATCACTGGCATCCCAAGAACATTTACATGGGAGTAATTCATGTAAGGACCTCTGACACAGGGACACTTAGCAGATAATAAATTCTGGTAAAAAACCAAGTAAGAAACAAGTTTTAGGGCCTTGCCAGTATACAATGATATGGTGGATGGAACTATATGGTGAGACCTCAGGCCCTTGCAACCTGAATTACCCTGAGATCTTAAGGGCTGATCCAACTGCCATGTAGCTAATGCTACCTTTCTGCTCCAAAATGCACCTGCTGAAAAAGGGGGGCTGCCAGAGCCAGAGATGCATATCTGAAACACAAAGGTAACCCTGCAGCAGACTACCTAGTCTCATGGGCTGGTCTTCAAAAAAAAACATACATTTTTTAGCACTTAATGCTAAGATCACAGTAATGGAATGTTCCAACATCAGTGGAATGTTTAAAAAAAAGCATTATCAGGTATTTTTCAATGCCTGAAAATTCAACCTAATATGGCAGGGAAAACAGAGACACCAAAGATTATATGCACTTACAAATACAGTAACCAAAAGAGATTCCACTGAAACACAGACCTCAGCATGAGGAAAGCCAAAGCATGAGACACCAGCAAATCTACAAAGAAAAGGCCAAGGAAATGAGGCTTCATACAACTTCCTCGCTTACAAAATGACTTAATTAAAACTAAACCAAGTCAGAGGCAACTAGAGCCCACTGACAGTGGGACTTCCAGTAGACAATTTTTTCATGTGGAAGTTTAAAGGGTGAGACAAAGACAGCTCTTAAGACAACTTCAAGGAATATCCCACAAAGAAGACATGGAAGAATGTACATACTTTCAATAGAGAAGCTAACAGGTTGGTGCTGGTGGGAGGACCCTGGGGGCTGATGAATATTTCTTTCAGCATCAAGAGGACAACAAAACTCCACTGAATAATTTAGAGACTAGCAAAAAAAACCGAGGTGCCAGTAAATCCAGCACTGACACTAACCTTCCATTCAGGTCACGTCAGGGAAAGTGAGGATTCACTCCTACTCACCCTGCTACCTACTAAGCATGAAGGGAGATGGGTCCCACACACATATAAATGACTGCTAATTTTATTCCAGAGGTAACATGCAAAATATGAACAATCCCTGTAAGTCACTGTGGGATTTCTGAGGACCAAAACCTGTTTAAAATATTTCATTTTAAGTGCTCAAGCAGTTTAAGGCATAGTACCATATCTGTTCTACCACACAAAGGACTGAAACAAAATTGCCCTGTCACTGTGCATAATCCTGTTACTCTACACTGTACATAAACGATTCAAAATCATCACACGATCTATCCTAAAACCAAATGTCTTGTCCTTATCTATTCACTTCCAGGAGTTTTCCAATGTTTTTTCTGCAAGCAGCTTTCATCTGACATGCAGCCTAAATTTACTCACAGCCAGTTTATACTCATTTGTTCTTGTGCTAACCTTGCCCTTTAAATCTCAGAGTTCTTTCCCCTCCCTGACGGTCACCCCTCTGATGTATTTATAGACAGCAGTCATACTCCCTGTCAGCCTTCATACTGTAAACCAAACAAGCCAAACCTCTTAGTCCCCTTTGGGTGGCAGGATCTCCAATACCCTAAACACCCCACGAGCCCTTCCCTGCACCTGTTCCAGCTTGAATTCCTTCCTTGCAGACAGGCAACTAGAACTGTACAACACATGTCACAGAGGGGCCCAATAAGGCACTCTACAATAGCATTAGTACACCCTTATCCCATGAAAATAAACCCTCAATAATCTGCCTTTTCCACCAATGCATCAGCTGTGACCCTTAGCCTGCAGTGAAGCAACACACACCAAGGTTTCCTGAGAGCTGGCTAACTCTGTTAGACCTCTAATAAACCCTGGTGACAAGCACTGGAGTGCTGCAAATGAAACACTACACCAGCATTAAAGGAATAGCTTTATCCTCTCAATTTAGTAACCACAATGGTTCGGTCTGTTGTGTGTTGACCCAGTCTCACAGTCCCAAACGAGAGCCTCTTGGCCTTGGCAATGCTGAAGCAGTCACTCTACCAAACACCCAGGAGAAAACATATCTAACAAAACAAAAACATAACAAAAACACCCAAATACACAAAGAGACACCATCCCCCCCCAAAAAACACACACCAAAGAAACCAAGAAAACCAAAACCACATGCACACAAAAATTCAAAAAACAAAACAAAAACAACACAGGAATCAAACAAGAAAAAAATTAGCCTCAGACAACTTTTGTTAGTCCCAGCACTAAAATCCTTTGGGAACTTAATTTGGTCAGCAAACAAAAACAGGGAATCAAATCTCTATAAGCCAGAGTGACATGCAAGGGGGACTTTTCCTTTGTATCCCAGATTTCCATTTATTTCTCACCATCCACTATGGGCCACCAAGAGACAGGATATCAAGCTGTCATTTAATTAAAACACCACGTAAGTGTTGCAATTAGACTCAGGCTGCTTTGCTGAAAACAAGAGAGATGAAAACAGTTGGAGAGGTTTTACTGAATGTTAAACTCTTGGTTGGTTTAAAGCAGCTCATTATGGTTTGGAAGGTTGCTGTGTTGCAGACACTTCTGGGACTCCTGAGGACTCTGCTCCAGGCTTCAACTACTTCTGAAACAGGTGACCCAAAGGAAATACACTTTGGTTTGCAAAAGCTACCTTTCTTCTCAGGGGTGGGGTTATTTTCACCTCCATTTCATGCATGAGGTTTGGACATTGAGCTCTAAAGCCAGTGGAAAAGAGGTTAGACCTTGAATGTGCCACTATGGGAACAAACCTCTGTCCTAATTATTTCAACACTGTGTCTCCACTCTGCACGCTCCCTTGGGATCCTGTAGGTTCTCATTATTTGTATTTGATTTGGTAATACCTTGCTCAACAACTGAGAGATACTGTTCTTTGGTACACTCAGGCTCACAAACCTTTTGTTTTATGCAACCAGTAGCACATCTACTTTGTGCATAAAACAAGAAGAAAGTATTACTGCTCCACTAGAGTTCTTCCCACCATAGCCAGAAAAGGACAATCCTTCCTGCTACCCCAGTCATTATTACCTTTTAAGTATGAAGAAAAAGCCACAGGGAAATTCTATATGCTGACTTTCTAGAGCAGGTAGTTTTTCCCCTGCCGTGAATCCACAGGTCTGAAACTAACACTGAATTTGATCTATTCCCACTGCTACAATCTTCTATTCTGCACAGCACCCTCTGTGGCACTCCCCACACTGCTGATACCACAGAGGTAAGAGCTGCACCATAATCCAATCAAATTACCCACACAGAGCAGTTCAGTGTTGGGAAGGCAGGTCCAGCTACCAGAGCCAGAGAAAAAACAACTGATCAGCTGGACTGGGAATTAACACCAATACCTACAGGAAACTGCTTATCCTGGAGCCAAAACTCTGCTCTTCTACAAGTTTAAGGCAGGAAAACCCACCTGTAAGTGGGTGGGTGCTTCTGCCAGCACAGAAGCCTAAAAATAAGGACTGGGCACACTCCACAAATGCAGTTCAAACCAAATCAGTCTTTAGCCCTTCCTAAGGTAACTCCTCTCCCCACAAGGGAAGTCATCAAAGCAGTTTTTGCCACGTACCTTTTGCAATATGGGCATATGCAAGCAATGGGCTCTACTCTCAAGTCCAGATCTCAGAATCACTTTTTCTCCACAGTCTCTTTCTCATATCTTTTGTTCATCACAGCTATTTAATTCATTTTTATTTGCAATTTCAGCTTCATGGTAAAGAGGGATGAAAGCAGTAGATTAATGTATACATTACTGATCTCCATGCACCCCCAGCAGCTCAAAACTCAGCAGCTAACAGCAGCTGCTTAGAAACCCTTTACAAGTCTCCTTTTCTTCCACAGATGGTGAAGTCCTTTCCCTCCGTGTATTAAATACTCAACAAAACACACTCACCAAATTATAGATTCAACCCATAACCATGCATGATAATTATGTCTTAAATCAGGATTTCTTCTACCAAATTTCAACCAAAATAAACATGGTATAGAGAACAAATACACGCTTATAGTGAACAACCATTCATCAGCTTAAGTAACTCTAATGGATGTCACTTTAAACTAAGCCTGCACCATCTGTTCTACCCCTCAATTAGCAGGCAAAAAAAATTATTCGATATACAGTTTAAGAAAGCCAGCTAATTTATGTAAGTTTTATTTCTCTTCAGCTCAGTGAAACATGCTCTTGTAATGCTTGATATTCAGAAACAGATCAGAATGAAAGGTTGCTTTCTGAAATGCTATTAGGAATTTTGTCAGGGGAAATAAAATATCCGTGCAATATTTCACCGTATCAAAAAATTCTCGTTAACATCTTACATTTTACTTTAAAGAGCATGATGTCTCTCCCAGTACCAAAATCAGCTGGGAACTAAACAAATCAAATCCGAAGTGCTGCATATATGAACACAAACAAAGCTCAGGACACAGCCCTGCCCTGACAGACTGAGTCTACCAGCACAGCAGGAGGCTGGGGATGTGTCCTCAGACCCGGGGGTCTGTTAACCATGTCAGTTCCTAACTTGCCTCTCAGAGCAAAACCCCAGTCCTGCAGGCTGCTGGGCACAGACCTCACACAGACCTGGCTGCACTGGGACAAAGGGACTGTTCCATGCAAGGTGAGACACTCTCCTGGGAAAGCAAACCCTGTCCAGTGAGAGCCGTGCAGTGCCAAAAAATCACTACTTGCAAAAAGTGCATGAAAAAAATACAAAGCCTCATCCAAATCCTTACTGCAAACCTCCATCCAGTTTCACCTCAAACTGGCCTCTCCTACCACTCTGCAGTATGTGAAAACACTGAATAGAACCTCTCTTCAGTATGTTGGACCCTGATCTGCTTGAAGGTGGCCACCACCAATCTTCGAGTTCCCTCTTGGATGTTTGTCTAAAAAAAGCCCTGCAATAACAAGGGCTATTTCCACTGGAAACCTCCACTCCACCAGCACGGGCAACACATCCCAGGGGAAAGAAAAGTGCAAGAGACGTCATCTCCCAATACTGTTAAGGAGAAGGTCACTGCCAGTTTATCTCTTGGAATAGCAGGCTGGTTGAGAACTACTTTAAGATCCTGGACATATTACTTTACATTACACCTTAAGTTACATCATGGTTTGGGTACTGAGAAAGGCTCATCAGCCACAGATGAGCCAGGAGATCCCGCACACTTAACATCAGCATTACTAAATACTGCAGAAGCAGCTCAAAGCGAGATGGCTCACCAAGGGATTACTGACAATTCCAGCTCTCTCCCCTTGCCATGGGATTGTGAACCTGAGAGGACAGGCCAGAGCCTCTGACACTGCTGCGCTGTAAGAGACAGCTCTGCACAGGCCTTAGTTATTGTTCAGAGATTCAAAGCTCAGCAAAATAACTCTCTTTTATGCTTAGCAGGGGAAGAAAAGGAGTCAAGCAGAACCACCATCCTGAAACAGCACAGACCAAGCAAACAAAGCACAAAATGAAACAGACCAGAGCAGGAATTCCTCTTTGGTCTAAAGCGTCCTGCAATACCTTCCCCAGCCCAGCCTTGCTGGTGTAATCCACAGTTCCTAGTGCCCACACAAACACAGGCTGTCTGCTCTAAGCAGCTGTGCTCCAAAGAGAAGTAAGAGCTCTCAAAGAGAATTCATCTTTTCACTCTGCACCATTTTTACATCTTCTACACACCTGTAAGTACTGCTGAGAAAACTCGAGCCTGCAATGGCTGCTGGAGGCCGTTCAAGCACACTCCTGGCAGGCACAAACATGCAAATGGCTTTGCACTGGACTTCAGTGCCTTGTTTCATTCAGTCACCTTTATGTTTCCTTGACTTGAAAGGCATCCTGAACTATCCAAGTACCTTCTGCACCTAAGGCATCTGTCTGTTACAAAGCAGGAACCAGTGATCAGGTCACAAGACCATTTGTTAGAGGAGTTTTATAGTACTGAGTGCTCTCAGAAGTATGCTAGGCCTCACTATGTTTTACACATGCCATTTTTAACAGACTTGAGACAGCACCAACCAAAGAAAAGCATCTCTGCCCTCCATCATTCTTCTTTTTCCTGAATCTCTTGAAAAAGAAGACTCTCTTGTCTGCAGTCATGGTGCTGGGGTTCAAGGACTTCACAAAGTAGCGTCATGAAAAAATAGAAACAATGTGCAGAAAAAAAGCAAAGCCTAAAAAGGTCAATGATGGCTGTGACATACACAGATCAGACTTGTATGCCAATGAGGGAGATGGCTTGAGCCCTTCCTGTAAAGCTGCAATTTCATCATCAGTTCAAGGTCCTTTCAACCCAAACTAAACTGGTTTGCCTTAGAGATGCCTCTTCTCTGGTTCACTGGTGTTTCCTCGGTGATAACATATAAGCACAAATGTTTAGTTAGAGGAGTCCTAGACAGGCAGGAGCCATGAATCAAATGGATGCTGTCCCAATATAATGGGTCTTATTATCCACATTCAGTCTTATTCTGAGAACACACACTTTATCACTGAAGTGTTAGGAAATTTCAAATCATGCAGATGATCACAATCTTTATTTCAAGCTGATACTTTTACAAATTAAGAGACTGAAGTGAGAAGAGAAACAGATCACAAATATTTCAGCTTCTTCCACTGTGACCAGACCATTGCAGTTTGGCTGTCCAGATGGCTATCCTAGGGTAGTGATGCTTGGCCTTTCACTCCTAAAGTTGACACACTAATCCATGAACTGGATCAGATGACACCAGCTCCCCTGTGCCCTCTCACGTCAGACAAAGCTGAGCTTCCGAACTCCTACCCCACAGGCAGTCAGGAAAAAAGGCAACAATAATGCAGATGCAGGCATTAAAACAAAAGGAAGAGTCTGACATAAGAGGGTGCACTAAGCCTTGGCTGGATCCTGAAGCAGGCTTCACCACATCACTGACCTTCACACAGCCAGCTTGCCCCACTCAAAGGCTTCACATCTCCTATTATACTCATTCACTGAGAAAACACCCTCCAGACATCTGAGACATGTCTCTGTTATGCTTACTAGAACTTACTAATCACAGCAAATGCTATCTATAGAACACACACATTAATGAACAGCCAGCTCAGCAGCATGAGTTCTGGAACAGAGTCACTGCAGTACAGAAGTGCCACCAGTTTGTAACTGGAAAATGAATACCACAGAGATCATGGTAAGTGTGTAGTTCAACAGACAAGAGATTGGGAAGACAAGAAAGTTATTTGAACAGAAATTCTGCAAACTAAGTGTGATACTGGGATTGCAAAGCACTGCACAGCTCTGAGACCCACATCACTTCATGAAATCCATTTAACTGTGCTTGGGTTACTCTTCCACTGAGAATCATGGAAGTTTGGAAGAGAAAGACAGTTAGCAAAAAAAGGGGCAATAAGAATATGCAATAATCTCAGAAAATTACATGTACACTGCTTGTTCACAACAGCAAGTTAAAAATTTCTTCATGTGTTCCACCAGAACAGATTCTCTATTGAGACCACATTAGCTTTGGTGGTTTTGGGAATAGGTTTTTTAGCATTTGGGCTTTTTTTCCCTACATGCCAGTCAGCTTCTACAACAGTTGCTTGTTGACAAAAATGAAAAGAAAAAAATGCAGTTGTGCAAAACACTCTGCAATGTCACAACCACTTCCCAATCAAAATTTCTGTTAAAAATAATTTTAATTGAGTATGCTGAGCTCCAGAGCACTTACAACCTATACAGCCAGTCCCTCCTTCACTTCTACAGGTATGAACTCCAGTACAACCCCCAGTTAAACATCTTTAGGCACAGCTCTGCAGGAACTTTCACACTGAGACTCCCCAGCCCTTATCAAAAAGGAGCATTATTACATGCCATACAATAGCTTCAGTACTCTGTTACAGAGAGCCTCATGAACAGACCAGGACAGGCGTTTTCCAAATCACAGCTGAGAATCCTCCCTACTCCCACAGTACCTGACCGTGGTAGGACTTGCTCACTAAACCTGAAGGGAAATGAAGTAACATGACAGGGATAACAAGGCAGTGGAGTTCCATGTCCTACTAACTCATCTCAACACTATCAAATTCAACACAAGACACACAAGTTATCTTCCTTGAGCTAAGCACAATTGATCTACTATGTTGCCCACGGAAAACAGTGAAAGAAGTCTAGCAAGATTTAATGACAGTGAAAACAAATGGTGTTTATAAATGCTTTTTTCAGTTTGATAAACCCCAGGACAGGCAGGAAATCATGAACATTGCTCAACTCCTGGGATGATCAATGCGTGCCACCAGCTAACAAAGTACCCAAGAAACCAGGATATCACCAGCTATGAACACCAAATGTAAATCCACCTGTGCTTAAAACACCATTCACTGAATTCTTACTGCCTTGAGTCCTCAATATCATAGCTGCTATCAACTACCAAGGTATGGAACAACAATCATTGATTCAGTCTAATTATCAACTTACAGAACATGTAACAGAATGTCTATTATACAGCTTTCATTTACATCAAGTAGCACTTGACATCGAAACTTGTGACAGTAATCACATTCCATATGACAAAGTCTTACCTTATAATTGCTGGAATTTACCCAAGAAGTGGCCAGTCCATCAACCATTTTATCCAGCATAGTCTGATCATGTTCAAGATCAGCTGACTTCTGTTTATCTGAGAAATAATCTATCAATTCCTGGCCAACCTGAAGTCTTTTCCCGACGTCCTTCTGCAGCACCTGTGCTAAGCAGTACTCCATGGTGGGCTCCATAGTGTCTCAGAAATACAGCACCAGCCAGAAAACCAGAGGGCAGCAGGGCCAAAAACTCCCTCTACAAATGGACGCAGGAGGTCGCCTCTTTCTTCGATGAAGGTTACTGAGGGCCTGGGTTTCAAAGATGCAATTCTGAGAATGGCAACAATGCACCATGTGTGTGTGGACAGCAGCTGGCAGGATATTAAAAGTCCAATTTAAATAACTAGTAATAGATGAAGCAACGAGCAGCACTGTACAGTTGAGTCTGCAATATATCCCAATTCAGCAGTCCATTCTGAAAGAAATTAAAAAGAACAGGATTATAGGTTAAATTAAGACTGGAGGGAAAAAAAAAAGATTGAAAGCATGTCACAAAATAGGTTATTCATATACAGCTGTGAAGCTGTGTAAGTCAGATACAAGCAGCATTGGTCTGTTTTAAGGAATCAAACAAGGTAGGTCAGGACAAAAACCTTATTCTTTACAATAGCAGTTATCCATCAGTTCCCTGGAAGTTTTAACGACAGTAAATTTGTGGCTTAATGTAACAGCTGATTAATAATCAGTATTATTGCAACTGCCACCATTCACCTGAAAAGCTGGGGACAAAATCCTTAAGCAGGTCACCAGGAAAACCTACTGACTTTAAGTGAAAGCAGGAAGAGGTCTGGATCCTGTTTTGACTGTTGGCCTTCAGCAATCAATGTCATCAGCTGGTCAGCAAGATAAAGCACTAACACAGGGCTCCAGGAATGTAAAATAATCAGTTTTCAAAACCTAGGTGCTCAAGCTGTTTCCAGGCTGAATTCTGTTACATCCCAACTACACATGTCCAGGAAACAGCACTCACTGGCACACTCCAAATGCAGTTCTGACAACAAGGGACACACACAAGGAAGGTCAGGCCAGATTTTGCTGCCACTTAGAGGCACAGCATCACCTCAGAAGCTTTTGGCTTATGCAAAATAAATAAATAAATAAATAAATTACTGTATGTTTGGGCTCTGGTTATGTTCTTGAACCCTAGGAACTCTCTCATCCCTTTCATTAGTGACTTTTTTTGTCCCTCCATCTGCAGCCAAATGAATCCCTCCAGGCATCCAGGAACAGACTAAGGGCCTGTCCTCCACCTCCCCACAGACCAGGGCTCCTGGTGTCACCAGAGTGCCTCCTGAAGCACTCCCTCATCACAGGTCAGCTCTTTTAGGAAGTAGGTGATAAAAACTCAGGGTGTCTTTTTGTTTCCTGGCTAATAATACCCAAAGCTAGAAATATGCCCTACTTTTTCCAACATGAGGAAAGCAGGTCAAGCTCAGAGTAAGGGAAGAGGTTGTGCAGCAGCCACCTGGTTCAATAAACAACTGGAAGGAAGCTGGAGGCACCAGTTCACTAATTGGAAGCACTGGGGCAGCAAATCTAAATACCTTCTGTTTGAGCAAATAAGTCTTAATGAAGCAAAGTGGACCTGACAACAGATGAGATGCACACAAGAACCTCAGCCTGGAAACAAAAGCACCCTTTGCACAGCTGACTGTTCAGTTCTTTACCTCACCCCCATCTTCCCTGGCCACATCTTACCACCCCCAAGCACAGCATCCAGATTCAGCTCTGAGGCCTTCAGCTTCCCTAACCCTACAAGCACTGCCACACGTGTCCCAGCTTCCCACCTGGTTGTGCAGGAGCCACCAGAGTGCAGGTCCCTCCATTCCAGGCAGCCAGTTCAAATCCCTGCTGGCTGATGGGCATCAAAACTGGTCCTGTAAACCAACACTCACCTCAACCAAGTGCCTGGCAAATCCTGCCCTCAGCCAGAAGGGATTGCTCATGTTTGTACAATAACCTCCCTCCTTGTCAGCAAAACCTCATTCCCAGAGCAGCAAGGAAGCCTTGGCTGCTACTGCACACAGCACCTCTAACTTGAGTTAATGCTGTGACAGATTACTGCTTGTTACCCCTACTCCAATCTAAACCATCTCAAGGACACACAAAACTCCCACCATTTCATTTCAAGTCACCTGAGGAGGGATTTGATTTTAAACTCTAAAATTGTCAACACCCCCTCCAATCAGTACCCTTAACACTTTTTTCTTTCCAAAAGAAAGTTCCAAGCTGGGAGGAAGCATTGCCTTTTTTATTGCAGTTTCTACTGATGATACAATTTCTCACTTGTCAATTTAACACCAAATCTGAATGAAGCACTCTGAGCTTTCCCATCCTCCACCAAAATGGCTCCTGACATGGCATTCACTCCCATGGCAGCACAGGCACAAAACCAGAGCCACTTCCAGAATCATACAAGCACAGCAGATGCTTTCATCCAGGTCTCCCTGTCTGCAGCTTTGAACACTGGGTCCCTGCCCTGCCCTCTAGCACAGGCTGGTCTTGCTCTTTGCTGCAGACACTCCACTTAAGGGAGACAGCCTCACACACAGCAGTGTCTAAATATCCAGTGGAAGGATTTTCACATGGTAGGGAAGCATTTCAGTGGACACCTCGCTAGCACGGAGCTACTGGAGGAGGGACAGGGAACTGGTATTAAACTGCTCCCACATTCTAGCTGAAACCCTTCAGGTTAGCCGAGTGGTTTGTCTCTGGACTCCAGAAGCTGCACCCATGTTCAAAAGGGGACTCATCTGTTAAACTGGATGACAGATAGTGAAGAAAGTCTAACTGCTTTTAAAATGGAAATGTAGAACTTGCTTAAACTTGAACATTCAGATTACAGAAGGGTGTGAATGAGCGCTAGTTACGACAGAATAGCCATTTCTTATTAACATCACACAGAGGCAAGTCCAAACACGTCCAGAAACCATTAGCTGGCCATACTGCCCTGAGAAACCAGCATTCAAAGTTTCAGGTCGCTCTTCTATGTGGTTTTCATTACAGACTTTTAAAGTCTCTGCCTACAAGCACAGAAACAATCTTCAAAGCAAACTAACGTAAATAAATTTCTCCCCACTTTCCTTGCTTTTTAAACACGTGAAGGAAGGCATAGGATAAAAATCATGGTGCACTATGGAAGAACAAATTTGTGTCACAACCTTGAGGACCGTAGTCTAAAGAAGATTCACTACACATTATGGCACCACTATCAAATGCATACAGGGAAGAAGAGCCAGAAACATCTTTGAATCCCGGGGGGAAACAGTAATAAGAAGCCAAGAGGAAAAGCTCAGTGTGGCCTGCATCTACCAGCTAACAGGTGTTAAAGTAGCTCTTTTCTTGAAAAAAAAAACAAACTATTCTACACATGTTAGGAAGTCTGTTGACTCCCCTCTTCCCAAAAGGAGGAAGTGGAAAAAACAACACCTGATAAAAACAAGACCCAAGCTGACAAAAAATCTAACCTGCCAGACAATGAAGCATATGGCTGCTGCATCCCATCAAGTCTGCAATCATCTGGGCAGATGATCCCCACAAAGTTTTGAAAAACACAAAGCCACAGTCTCAGCCCCAATGGTCTACTTCTGCTCCTGGACTTTTTGGGTAGCTGATGTTATAAACAACTTTGGACGGGGATATTGAGTACAACCTCTTCCCATACAAGAACAGTCATGCAGAATTCAAAATTAATAACTCAGTGGCACAAGTCCTATGTTTGGAGCTCCTCCAAGTTTTGAGAAGGGTTGCCTGTATAACCTCCAGAGCAAGGGTTTTCTCCAGTCCTCCTCCAAGCCTTGTAGTCTGCCCTCGAAGAGACAGCCTAGGCTCAACATGTAGACAAAATAATCCAAGAGTAAAAGCTACCCCAATTCTGTCATTGAAAAAAAGTTCATTGTTTCACTAATAAGCCATCAAAACTATGTGCTTCATAACACCCAAATTTTCCACCAACAGCTACCCAGCAGAAAGCCACTATACAAAGGTTTATGTTCAATGCCACCTTGGAGCTTAAAATGATGAATGTAAAGGGAAAAGCTGACAAAGACCAAACAGTTTAAAGTTATTCAGCTTAGATACTACCATCATAACAGCAAAAAAGCTGATACAATTACACAGTAAAGCAACTGGCTCAACACACAGAATAAATTAATCCAAACAGTAATATGGAAACACTTGTTACCTAAGATGCTGTGGCAATATTAAACCGGGTACCTAAGTCAATGAATTTCTTTTGGCATTTAGGAGAACAGCACGGACCTCAGACTAAGTGAAAGTGCATGATCTGCAATTCTCAAGTAAGACTTTATCTTAGGATAACTTCACAGGAAACTCTGAATCTTCTTCCTCTAGAAAGGAAGGGAACCTGAAGCACATAAAAATGCACTGTTACTCTCTTGGTGTCCTGTCTATCCTTGGGAGTTCTTCCAATACAACGATTTGACTTTAGAAATTATGTTCCACTCTCTTCTGCTCTAGTCATCAGGTTATCATCTTTGTCATGTTTCACTGTCATCTTCATTTGCCAAAAAGTAAATGCAGTCCTTAACCTCCCCAGAGAACTGCTCTGGACACAAGCATGCAGAGACCAGCCTCTTGCTGCCACTCACAATCACAAGAGCACCACTCAATAACCAGCCATCTTTCCAGCCATCTTCCTGAATGTATCTCTCAACTTCCAGCCAGTGACTTTCATTTGTAAGCAACTTGTAAACATGACCACACTCCTTTGGTGCCTTTTTTTTTTTTTTGTATATGTGGTTAGGTGTAGCCCAACATCTGTAGGAGTAACACAGCAACACAATTATACCAACAAGTCTCCTTCTTCACAAGTCTCAGGACTTAATTGCAGAGTCACTTAGGTTTAAAATTAGTTCAAGGTATATTCGACAGACCTCTGTCAACAACAGAACTCTGATCCTTCAGGAGATCTCCACCCTAACCAAATGGAGCAATATTTTCAAATATAAAAGCAACCAGACATCCAACCTGCAGTAGTTCACTACTTCTGCAAGGTGGGCAGTGTAAACACATAACTAACTTGATTTGCCAGCCAAGCCCCCTTGGGCAAGAAATTCAGAGCTATTAGAACATGGCAACCAGGTGCTGCAAAAACTAAGTGGAGGTTTCACCAGCAAGGCAGTGTCAAATTTCAGCTCTGCAGGGTGGAAGTTCTCAGCCCTCTGTCCACTTCTCTATTTTTGCTTCCACCAGTACAGCTGTGCCCTCCCCAGAGGGGACTGGTGTCAGGCCTCTACAAAGTATTACAATCACCAAGCACTCAGTCAAACCTACTCTTCCCTCGGGTGTGCAAGCAGGGGTGAACAAAGCAGCTTAAAGTGCTCCTACTAGTCCAAACTGTGAGATAAGGAGGTGGCAAGTATAACATCAAGTGTCCTACTTGAAGAAAAGAAACATTTTTCTGGAGCCAAAGGGAGTGTGCAGGAAACACCCACGAAGCAACTGACAGATGGGCTCTCCTCATTGTTCACCTGTATCCATAAGTAGGCAATAATGTTTCTTTAGTGCCAGCGAATATTACACAATCACTGTGATTGTTTTAAATCTGTAATTAGTGTTGCCCTGTACTTGAGCCTCCCCCTAATCCAAAGATGGTATCTTAGATTCCCAGACTGACAACTCATGCTTTTCTAATTAGTTGGCGGGACAGCCCTGTGCTTATCTCCCGGTACCAAGTGTCTCTGGCAGCACTTGATGCACTCCTTCCACGCCCCATCCAGTAACCTTTAACTGTCCTCAGACAGTGCCAGTGCCACCACTTCTCAGTCCAACCCTACTGATAAGCAAAGCACTGCCTAGATGGATGTAGTTTCTTTTCCCGAAGGTTCCCTTCAAAGGAAGGTTTGTCTTCCCACAGCGCTGGCTGCACTAAAGCCGTGTAAAACTTCTGCTGCAGGCAGTTCATTCTCAGAAGAGCCAGGCCCGGCTGAAGGCTCGCTGGGACTCTGCTAAATACTGACCGGTCTTCAAATCTGCCTGGAGTCTGTTAAGGGCTTCATCTTCACAAGCACAGACAGAAACCAACCTACAGCAGGGCACAACTGCACTGCCACCAGGAAAACTGAAGCAGATTTCTAGAATGAGGGCAGCTGAAAGATTTCTAAGGTTTAAGTTAGCTTTGGCCTTCTCCCCCACACAAAAACCTTCTAGGCCAGATGCTGGCTGTGAAAGTTGCATTACCTAGCCTGGGTAAGATGAGAGATAAGCTTCAGATAGCAGAAATTCCTATGCCTCCACTAAAGGTTTACATTGCTGCCTGGGAAACTGCACAGCTCGCACAGAGCTACCAATTTCAGCAGTGCAACAATCTTCCAAAAAATCTCCTCAGTAATGAAGCCGCAGCAAATCAAGACAACTCACGGGTCACCTCCATGTGACTCCAATACCCTACACTAATGAAACCACTTTGCAGAGCAGGAGTAACCCTTCCAGAGTAGGGTAGAAAATGAGATGAGCTTTAACGTCTTTTGTTTTCCTAATACTACCCCTCTCTGAAATTAGTTTGGTTTTAACTTCGTCTGAGACCAAGGACAAGTCTAGAATGAGCTTTCAAGGTCTCCTTCCTTTTTAACAGTTCATGTGCCAAGACACAGCTCAAAATCCTACAGTGGCAGGAGCTGCTCTCTGTAGACTCCCTCTTGTAGACATCTCAGTTCATGGTTCCAAGGAAATGTACCACAAGCAACTTCTTAGGGGCCTGCAGGACCAGTGGCAGGGGGGACTATCATCAGGGCATTTAATTCTTGAATAGGACTCGAGTTTTGCATTTATGTGTACGAAAATATCCCCCCTGCCCCTTACTCTGCTGATCTAAGCTTATCTCGGGTAAGGTCCTTATCTGCAGACTGCGGGACCCTGGCACACAAACCATACAGCACTGGCTTTACAACTTCCAGCTCGGCTCTGCAAGGTGACCAGCCAAGGGTGCACAGGGTTCCACCC
Source organism: Polioptila caerulea (assembly GCA_013397295.1). Taxonomy (NCBI): domain Eukaryota; kingdom Metazoa; phylum Chordata; class Aves; order Passeriformes; family Certhiidae; genus Polioptila; species Polioptila caerulea. The sequence continues at coordinate 2,295,880 of VYXF01002425.1, forward strand.
AAGGGGCAGTCGTGGCATCCCAGAAGAAGTGGCATCAGCACCCTTTCTACAGCAAATAGGAGAGCAGGACAAAATTTTCCAGTCACATCCTAACCCTCTCATCCATAATCCAGCAGCAATATTGGATCATCTGTAAAAAAACAAGGGAAGAATAGGCTTTTACCTGTAGCCATGTGAGTAAAATGCTCAGCAAGGTTTGGAAGTAGAACACAACTGAGAATTAGAGCAGTGACCCATCATCACTTGCAGTTTGCTAGCAGGACAAGCGGCTTCACAGAACACGTGAATCTTGGAATCTCTTTTTGCATTGTGATTGATGAAGTCCCTAGGGCTAAGTTTACTAATTTAGGCAGTCCTGAAGATGGAAAGCATCTCCTTCATGTGCATCACTTGAAGAAAAAAGTAGTATAAGACTACCTTCCTATTTTACAGGCAGGTATAGGGAAAGAATTCAGTGCCTTCCCCAGAGTCACTCTAAAGGAAGTCTCCAGTGGCAGTGGTAACTGAGGGTGAGATAACACCTTGGGAAAAGAAAAAATCAATACCATCACATGCTGGTATAAGACCCAAATGACTGAATTTTAAAGAGAGCAGTGGGTTTGACATAAATTCCTTACTCCAGTCCTCCAGGACCTTGCTATTCCCATTGCTATATAACTGGCTAGTGACACAGAAGTCAGTTTTTGTGTGAAAGTCCAAGCCAGAACTACCCCGGAAGGAAGTACTTGAGAGACAAGTGCTTATTGTAAAATGACAGGTTGGAACAGGAAAACAATACAGAAGATAAAACCTTGGGTGCAAGCCCTCAAGGGACACTGGCTGTGGGATGCAACAGCAGCAGTTTTCAAGTCAACAGTTTTAGAAAAAGGTTATTTTTTTGGTCTCTCTTCAGGCTTCCCAGCTAATACCCATCTCTCTTCCATGACTCTAAGCACAAGTGTTTTGCATGGCAAATCAGGGGTCTTTGCCTACTCCTGTTCCCCAGGGCTGCCATGGAAACTCTTGGCCAAGGAGAGGAGAACTCAGCAGCAGGATTTCAACTGCTGATGAGCTAGAGAGGGGGAGAAGCCAGCACCTAAAAACAGTTCAGCTCCAGGAAGGGGAAGGAGGGTTACCCTCTGCACTCAGGCATGAGCATTCTACTCAGCCTGGCACTTGCAACTGCACAGAAGGGATGGCCAAAGTAATCCCTCAGCACAGGCTGCAGAGGAGTGCAGAAGGCCACCATGACACTTTAAGGTACATAAAACAGTGGGTGGAGGAAACACAGGACAAGGAGGAGCAGAAAGAACTTTTATTTGACAGTATCACGAACTGGGCTGAACCCTAGTAACAGCTGAGGGAACTTCTGGCCTACAAAACCACCTGCATGTAACAAGCAGAGACATACCTGCAATTCCTCCCTTTTGCTCAGCAGCATTTTGAAACACCTATCAAAATTTGACTTTATTTTGATCAGATCTCTGCCTCAGCAAATTACTGTTGGTTCAATTTGGCTTTCTGAAATATCTTGGAATCTAAAGTATCTACACACAAAATGTAAAGAAAGGGCCACAGACAAAGCCTGAAAAACTGAAACGCTGCATCAGGGACTGGCCTGGTTAGGCTGTTTAGTCTGTTATCCTGCTGGCAGTGGAAACAAATTAGAGATTTTTAAATCTTCCCACTCACAATAAACTAATGATGATGATGCTTCTCTAATAACTAATTTTGTGGCTCCTGCTTGGCATACTTGTTTCTGGATGCAGAATGGACATCTCTCTCCTTGCAGAGCCAAACATGCAAAGATTAGATTAAGGGGCAGAACAGGAAGCCAGATGAACTCAAACATTAACCATGAACTGAGATAAATCTCTTGGGGAGCACCTGCAACCTCTCAGACAAAACCCATTTGTTGCCCTTCTACAACTTGAACAGTTACAACTCCATCCAGTTCATCTGGGTTTTGTGCAGCTTTTTTTCCAGGTGTAAGAGTGCTAATGCTGCCAAAGAGAGGAGAAAGTGAACTCTCCCAAGTATGATGGAGCCAGACACCAGTGCAGTGCAGAATGCCAAGGAACACGTTTGTGTTCACCTCCTCAGTACCCCACTGTGCAAGGCTCACATCATGTTTTCACACAGCTTTGAGAACTGCTAACAGGTTGGTGCAATGAACCACTGAGTGGGCTTTAAAGAAACACAACAGTGTGATGGAAAAGGAACAACTGAGCAAAGTGCAATATGGGACAGACACCAGCCAACAGCGAGGTAAAGCTAAAGCTGCACATCACTGTCACATCAACATCAAGGAAAGAAGCAAACCCCTTCCCTCAAAGTCAGACTGCTTAGAATTTACTCAAGTCACAAGCTGAAGAAATCAATAGACATGGAGAGTCTATTTTATTCACTCAGGTGACAGACCTTTCTATACTCGCCAGCATTTTTTCCACTGCACTGGCAGTCACTGCTCCAAGGTGTGCTGGCACTGTCAGAATCCAGGAGAAGCTTCAATTACAACTGCCTGCAAGGAGCTGTGAACAGCAGCAAGCCCCATCCAGGCACGCCAAGATTTCCAGCCCTAGTCTAGGCAAGGCCTGAGAGAATGAGACACTCATGAGTCTGATCCAAAGTCATCTGAGGCCAGAAGGGACCTGTAATGGCAGTCCACAAGCTTCAAAGCCACATTACTCTCACAGAAATCCGTGTATGTTGAAATTGGGAGATACATGCAGGGAAGGTCACTACTTTATCCATCTGAACATTTCGTGTCCAGCCTCTTGAAATGTCTTCTGACTTGCCCCTGACACAAAGGTTGTTGAGGGCTCCTCTGTAGAGGACATCTTGCCCTCATCCTCCTCTGTGATGTTGTAAATCACTTCAGGAGTGGCCAGACTTGCTGTCAACTCTCATCCTCTTAACATCCAACAGCCCTGACCAAATTGCCTGATGGATAGAGAAGGGTTGATTAATATGAGAGAAACAGGAAATTTCATTTCAGTTTGACTTTTGCTGTTTAAATATCTAAGAATATTTAATATTAATATTAATAATATTTAATATTTGCTGTTTAAATATGTTAGAATATCTAAGTTGTAGCATAGATTCAAGATTCCTATAGAACTTCAAAGATGCCTGGAGGACCAACTCCTTCAATCACAGGCACTCTCTCCAGCTGTACCTCTGAGGAACATCACGTGAACTAGACAAACATTTCCACCTCCAAAATTTGCTGCTCTATCACTTTTAACACTGCTTGTTATCAGCTAAGTGAAGCAAGGCTGAAGTGTATAACGCCACGACATTTTTCTTCTTGAAGCAGAAAGTTTTGAAGCTGCTTGACAAATTCTAAGGACTTCACAGGAAATGTTGCAGGCATCAGTATGAAAAAAATCTATTTATGCTGGCAACAATTAAAAAAAAAATTAAGCGAGGCTATGAAAGACAGACAGAATCCCCCATGGTGACATGTCATTCCTCAGTCCCTCTCGTAACTTCCAGGCTTCTGTCTCACTAACAGGGTTCGACAGAGACCACAAGCAGAGGCTCCACTTTGCCAAGCCCAGGAATGCAGCACAAAGGCTTGCTCCACACAGCAAGCTGTGTTGCCACGACAAGGAAGACCCTGAATACGACAGTACTGCAGTTCCATTCTGCACCTGGGTGTAGTCCTTTACTCGAGAGAAAGCTGACTCCTACTGCAAGTTCTCAAACATATCCCTTCTCCAGCTGCAAACCTCTTAAAGCCAATTCAGAATCCCACACGGAAGCAAATACTCGCACTTCCAACCCCTTTCCGAGAACAATCTAAGCACTACTGATCTAAATGATGGATCTGTGCCTCCAGGTATCAAGTGACAATACTTGGATTTGTCTTCAACGGTGCCCAGGGAGCATCAAGAGGAGCACAGAACAGAGATGTAACTGCTCAAAAGACGCAGAGAAATGGGCTACACTGCTCAGCAGCAAACTGGACTAAGACATGTTTGTCTCTGATGCTGGCACAAGCCCTGAACTGGAGACCACATCCCTGCTCTATTAACACTAGCTTGGCACATGCTATTTTCCTTAAACCTAGTCTCCTTTTCTAAACACCGAAGTAAGTCCGCATGGGGCAGAGAGATCTATTGGTCAGAACAACCCACACAGCTGGGGAGCCCCTGTGCTACTCCACCACAGGCTTCCCAGACAGTCCTGAGCCTGTCATCCTACCTCAGTTTCCCACATCCCTCTCAAGCGGCTGAGCAGGGTACTAGGGAAGGAGGCAGCCTCTCCCTGCCTCACCAGTATCTTTACACATATAGCATTAAATATAACTTAAGCAGAGCCCACACAGGCCTGTAACACGCACAATTACATTTTATTTACTGAGACTCAGTATCTCTCTGAAGCATTGCTGCAAGATCTGTCTAATGACCAACCCACCTCTTCGCACAAACTCACAGTCCTGACCCAACTTCCACTAAAAACGCTGCCAGAAATAAACGTAGCGGAGCACGGCACGTGCACAAAGGGGCCAAGCACAAGGGCTGAACCCACCCAAACCGCACGATGCTTTCTGAGCACAGCAGCCCCAAGCGTTAGCAAAGCCCCGCGCCGCTCCTGAGCGCGGCACGGCCGCGCCTCCCTCCCCTCGCCGAGCTGTTTGTTCCAGCGGGGACCCTCGCCGGGACCCCCTGCTCTGACACGGCCCCGGCACCGCCGGTGCTCGGCGGCCCCAGGGCGGGGGGGGCCGAGGGGCGGCCCCGCGCCAGGCCCCGGCAGCCC
>VYXF01002425.1:2300770-2315833 GCA_013397295.1 Polioptila caerulea
CTGGTACCGCGGTGAGGTCAGCGCGCGCCGTGCGCATGCGCGGGGCCGTTACCGCGCGCCCGGTCGCCATGGCGACCCCGCCCGCCGGGAGCCGGGCCGGGCACGCGTGTTCCCGGGAATGCCCCGGCCCCGCTGACCGGCCTCCAGCCACTGCCGTGCCCCGGCTGCTGCTCCGACCGCGGACAGGCCGAAAGGCTTCGAGAGGAAGCCCCCGTGCGTGAGGGCTCCGCGGTGCCGGGACCGCGCACTGCCCTCCTCTGGGACGCCCCAGGGCGGAGCTGCTCCTCGGAATCCCCGAGTGCGTCGGGCTGGAGCGGACCGCAGCGGGACACCTGGACCAGCCCCCGCTCCAGCAGGGCCGTCCCAGAGCACAGGGCTCAGCACTGTCCGTGACAGCTCTGCAGCCAGGGAAACTCCACACTGGCTCTGGACCAGCTGTTCCAGTGCGCCGTCACTGCACACCAGAGAAGTTCTTCCTCACGTTCAGGCGGAAATTCCTGTGCATCAGTTTCTGCCCGTTCCCTGTTCTGCTGCTGCACCACCAAGCAGAGCCTGGATCCATCCTCTTGACATCCCCCTTTAGATATTTATACACATGGATGAGGTCCCCTCCGTCATCTCAAGGCTGAACAAGCCCCAATTCTCTCAGCTTTTTCTCATACCAGAGATGCTCCAGTCTCTTAATGGTCTTTGTTGCCCTCCCCTAGACGCACTCAATGTCTCTCTGTTTTGTGCAGTCTTAGTTAAAAAGCTGCATTTAAAAAGCTGCATTTATTCTTTCTCCTTCTTGGAACGGTTTGCAGTACTCTCACTCTATAACTGAGGTGAGAATGGGAAATAAATGCCCTGTGCAGAAGCTCTTTACCGAGATGTATTTGGCCGTCTTGTTCCCTGGGCTCACGACGGCTTTTCTCCTGTTGGTTGTGGGGAATGAACCTCCGTGTTCCCTCAAACCACCACTGTCCTCATCCTCCGTAACACTGCAGTTCCCAGCTGAGCCATCAAAACACGGGAGAGCTGTATGTGGAACAAAGGATTGATTTTCATTCATAACTTCGTGAAATAATAATACCCTTTTCCTTGGCTCACAGCTCTGGCACAGCAATGACTTTTGGCAAGCCCCCTCCAAATAATCCTAGAGTTTCCAGTTTGTTCCTTTTTGCCATCAGGTTCCAGAGCAATACCTAACTGCTGCTTTGGGTGAAGCCATCAGCACAGGTTGAGTGTAAAGTCTGGAACAGGCTGCACAGATGTCAAGAGAAAGCTGGGGATATTAGTGCTTAAAAGGATGCCAGCTCTGAGTAAACTGAAAGCAGGTGATTACAAACCAGCTTTAGAAATTACCACGGTTCTTACCCCCGGGCAGTAGCTAATCTCTGAGAGCCCCAACTGGCTAAGCACTCCCCACAGCAGAGACACAGCAGCTCTGCTGCAGCACAGCCCGTGTGCTGAGTGTTTCCCCTGCCTGGTGGGGCAGTTCTGCACACAGGACTCCTCCAGTGGTTTGCCCTTCTCCTGTTTTACATTCTCCCAAGAGCAGCTGAGGACAGAGATCATGGGTACAGTAATAAAGGACCAATCAGTTCACTTCACCTGGATCTGCCAGAACTACAGGCAAAGTTCTCTCAGAGAGTCTAGACAGCTCCTGCTCTGCTCCCAAAATACCTTCACAAAATACCTTGCTCATTTTGAGCAAAATTAAATAAATACGGAATAGTAGTAAGTTAGGTGAATTATGATAAGCAATATTTTGTTTAGTTTTAGTAAGAAATCAATAACTTTGTGTCACACATTTATTATTTATTGTGTATCACACATTTGCTGTGAATTTATTCTCTTCAGTATTACAATAAAGGGGAACTTTGGAAATCTCCCCAAACTGCCTTCTGATATGATTGTATGTTTGCCCTTTTTTCACAGATTCTTACTTCTGGTGATTCTACAGTCACTGTTTGGCAGCCTACAGCTTCATTAAAAAATGCTGAGAAATGCAGGGGCATAGGTTAAACTATTTTTTTCTCCCTTCCTAGGTAAAACTTGCACAGAAAACATGACTTTTATTCTTTCTTTTGTTGCAAGAGTTTGGGGGACAACAACTGCACAAAACTTAGAAGCCTCCTCATTGTGCAACTGACAGATTGTGGACATGGTCTTTATGTGTTTTCTTCACATTTTTATTTTAAAGTAGGTAAAGTCTGCACAGAAATAAATTTGCCACCTAATGAGCTCTAATGTTTGGATTTTTTTTCCCTGTTATTCCAGGAGCTCTTGCTCCCTGCAGAGACTTTTAGAACCGTTTGGTGCCTATATTCAAGACAACCAAGTTGTTCCACGAGCAGCAGCACTAATGATGCGTGGTTCCTCACAGGTCTGTGTCCTTTGTCCCTCTAATCCGCCCTGCTCTCTCAGCAGCCCTACCTTCCTTTGTGTGTCCTGTGCCACTCCCCTCCAAGGGGACACATGGGGTTACTCCAGGGCTGTATCCCGTGCAGATGGAAGGGCAGCCCTCGTCACAAGGGATCACATCACACCCGAGCTCCCTCCTACCTTCCCTGAGGCCAGCAATGATTATTTCTCTCCTCCATTTCTCATGAAACTTGAGATTGTTTCCTCCCCCCTAAACACCGGGGAAGAAAAAGGAGGGGTTAGCCTGACAGTTGAATGGAAACAAACAGACAGACTGGTCACATAAGCCTCGTTTTCATTAGGAAAAGAAGTCCAAAAAACATCGTAACCTGCAGGTTTTCTTCCAACTTTTTAAAAGTAAGAGGTGAAAGCATTGTTCTGATTGTCACCCTTTAGGTTTCTTAACATTAATCTCAGTATTCTTTAATTCTGCTCTCGATTGCACAGCACAGCCCCTCAGCTTTCCCAGGGCCATCACTCTGCATTAGTTCTGGCACACCTGTGACAGAGCTGCACTTCCATTGCCTGCGACAGCTCCCAGTGGAAACCCACCGAGAAGGCACGGCAGGATACCCCGAGGGCAACCAGATCTGAGCTTCTGGATGGAATCCAGTCTGCAGGGACAACTCAGCTTCTCCAAAGTTATGGTTAGGTAACAACTGCGCTATTGCTAAGGAGCCCTTGGGGATTCACCCTGGGATGCAGGGAGGGCTCTAAAGGAAGGAAATTGAAGTAACCACTGGAGGAGCTGCTGCCATCATGAGACTGCTTGACCTGGCCTTCGCTACCAGTGGCTCAGCAGCAGGCATTTGGCAGTACCCCTCTCCATAACATACTGTAAAAACAGGTACCTTTTAGTATGCTCTCATTTCTGAAAGATGTCCATTTACTTACCTGTCTCCAAAACAAAGAGAGATGTGCAGTGGAAAAGACTTCTGAGAGGATGTTGACCCCAGTGAAGCTGCACGTATCTCTCAAATCAGTCCACCTGCAAAGTGCAGTTCCCTGCTTCTTGACAAAGGTCTGGTTGGACACAAGGAGCTGTGTGCTTGTGTGTTTATACATGTGCAAAACAAAGCACAGCCCAACTGCAAGCTGAAAAAAGAGATGAACTTATGGACATCTGCAGCAAGGACACAGAAAGCTCTAAGTAAGGGCAAAGCAAAATCAGAAAGCTTTTTAAAATAAAGAAATGTAAGGATAGTCTAGCTTTCAAATACAAACACATGAATAAAACTAGAGGGAAACAGATGGATAGACTGGCTCTATTTCAGCAGAAACACTGACTATACCTGAATGACCTGCTCTTCCCCTTTCCTTCAGGGCCCTTTTGCACAACATCTGCTCAGGAATCTGAGAGCCTGGTGCTTCAAGGAGAAATGTTTTTATTTATGAATGACAGTATGATGATGTAGCAGCCCATAACAGCAGAGGATAGCAGTGTCAAAGCCTGGCTGTCCCTGGCTTGCTTTCCTAGAGTTAAGCACACCACTATGCAGACTTAGCCACATTTCCTTTATGTGCTGTCCCAACTTGACTGCTTACATGGCTGAGGGGAGAACAGCTTCGCTCGACTCGATGCAGCAATGCATGTCTCCCTTTGCCATCTCCTGCACACATCACCTGCACAGCCTTGTGCCATGCTGAGGAGAAGGCTGGACTGCTGCTGGCACAAATACCGTGGGCCAACATGAGCTGGAGTCCAAGTACCCAACTTCTGAGTGCTGCTGATCCCTCTCTGGCACAGGTCCCCTGTGTGACACACCTCTTCTACCCCTCACTTACCTGGAAACAAACAGGAAATAAACTCCTCGTCCCTACTGCATGAGAACAACACTTGAGACAGGGAAAGCACAAGTACTTCAGATCAACATAAAATTTAATAATTCCTTGTTCTTCCCTTTGCACATGACAGTTGTCACAGCCCCAGATTTGAGCACTTTCAGCTCACACAATGTGCTCCTGCACCACTGTCTTTAATTGGCACTTTCCTGCCAAGCCTCAGCGTTTTGCGTCGGACTTTTTCCACGTGAGAGCTGCCACGAACAAAGCATCCCACTGACCCACTTAAATCCCACGTGAAGGCACATGAAGCTTCGCTTCAGTCACCAAACAGAAAAGAAAACACAAGAGCAGAAGGTTTTGATTAAAGGGAAATGAGCAAATGGTTTCAAGGCCCATCGTGTGCACACAGGCTCGTCTGCGTGTGCTCACTCTTGCAGACATTTGGCCACCCAAGGAGAAACATCCTGTATGAGGCAGGTAGGCCTCAGGCTGTGTGAATTGGGTTGGATTCGAGGTTTCCCGGTGGCAGGAAGGTCCTGTGAGCCATGTGACATCCCCACAGGCTTCTTCCCCTGACCTGGAGTGACTGCCTCCAGGGAGGCAGGGAATGGTTCATTCTCCCTGACCAAACATCAAGGAAGGTACCAATTAGTGTTAATTGTGGCGTTCTTTGTTTTGTGACCAGAGCCTGAGCTGAACCCCCCCAAAACTGAACACAGGCTACTGGCAACAGTTTTCCACGTTTTCTGAGCTGTGCTACATTTAATGCAGTAGCCTGGAAGATCAGCTCTGGTCTTACCAAGGCATGGGCACCAGGTCTTATATTTGCACCAGAGATTATATTTTTCCTGACTGCCCTCAGGCCTCTGGGAAGAGACATTTACAGGTCAAACTTACAAGAGTACGATTTTGTCTTGCACTTAAATTTACATTAAACAACATTTCATGCCCATTTCCGCTTCCCTCACTGTATCCCATTTACGCTGTTTCATGGTTTTACCTCTTCCTGTGCTTGTTCTCTATAGTCATCTGCTGATATTATCTTTTTTTCCACCATCCAAACACAATTAAGCTCATATCTCCTTTTTTTTATATATACTTGCACATCACACGTGCACATACCTTACCAGCATGGGTTCTTTCAATATTTGAAAAACATTTCCTTTTATCCTCACTCCAATATTAAGCCAACTGGAAAGTGACACGTCAAGGTTAGGAATGCAGTCTGCTCCTGACAAGGAAAAAATGCTGAGCTTTGCAACAGAGGCTAAGTGGATTAAGATCCTTTTTAAAGATTAGGTCACCCTTCACCCTAAATTCAGATTTCTACCAAAATTAATGTAAGCTCTTACAGAATGCACTGGGAGGGCTGACATTGAATGGCAACACAGCAAACATACACTGTTAGCCCACCCAGACCCAAGTGTCCAAATCACCAGCTCCAAGTGAGTCTTAACAATCATCTGGTTGATTCTGTACTATATATTAACAGGCAGGATTTCACTTTGTAAAATTATGAGCTGATGGGGGAAAAAAGATGAGGTAATAGTTCTCAGGATAAAAACTTAGGCTGTTATTCATCTGATGGGGCAGCACTGACATTACACCAACAGACACATTTGCCTTAGGAGCAGCCATACTGCCTCTGGAAGTAGTCCTTTGCACTTGCATAGCTCCTGCCAGACCAGTCACAAAGCTCCAGCAGTTCCAAACCTGGAATTTGTTTTTAAGGATACAGTTCAATAGAACACACTCTAAGCATTGTCCTGTTATTGAAAGCACAAACAGCATGTCTTTGTGTGTGATAGCTGAAGGAAAACTTTACACATTTGTCTTATATTTCCTCTGCCATCACCTCTGGGCAGATGAACCCAGCCCTCTGCTAACAGGCAGACCTGCAAATGCAGCCCAGCACCTGAAATTCACACCAGAGCCCTTCCAGCTCCAGAAAAATACTGCAGGTGACAAAGCAGCTTTGCTGCTGCTGCTGCACAGCTGGCACAGACCTTGCTCACTCCCCACTGCACAGCTGCCTTGTGTGAGAAACTGTAACTGAGCAAACACAGCAGAGAGGCAAGTCCTACCATCACCCTCAAACTGCTGCAACTCTCTCAGACTTAGGAAGCCACTCTGACAGAAGTAACTCTACTTCCCTGCTTGTTTAAAAAAAAAAAATACACAAGCAAATGGGGAGTTTGTGCAAGCCCTTGTGGGGAACTGGCAGCAATGCCTCACTGCAGAGCAAGCAGCCCGATTTCCACATCCGCACCTACTCACCAAGGCTCCTCTCAGTCAGCACTGGGAAAATAACCAGAAAAGAACAGGGCTTTCCAAAATCACTATCATAAAAATGAGATTTGTTTCTTTCCCTCCTGTCCTTTAAAACAACAAGTTTCAAATCTAGCCCAAGCCGCAGTCTCCATGTGATGTACCAAATGGACAGGGAAGGGGAGTGGCCCCAGTGCCTGTGGTTACTGCAGACCCCAGGTCAGTGTCTCAAAGTCCCACAGAGTTAGTCCTCACAGCTCTGCCTCTCTTCAACAACACGTTTGAGGGCTATCATAAACCAATGATCACAGCCAAGACTTGTGTAGGAGCTTCTCAGTAGCTCTTCCTTTCCCAGCACAGGAGAACCACATGGCTACTGGCCACAGACACGCAGGTGTGTAACTACTCCAAGCCTCCCAGGACAGCCAAGATCTCTGTTCCTGCCATATGTTTAATTATTGCTGGGTGTCAGAAGTGATGAGAGGCTGTGCTGCACCCTGCGTGGAAGAAAGTGTTTCACTTTAGGAATTCTCCCTTACACAGTTAACCATTTCCTCAGCTTGCTCTGACAGCTGCTGCCCTTGGGCAGGGAGGGATGTGCCTGCATTTGCAGTGCCAGCAGCAGCCTGACACACAGAATGGCCTCCCCACTGTTCCAGCAGTACCCTGGGGTGGTCCCTAGCATATCTCTGGCAAAGAAGTGCAGATTATTGCTGCCCAGAGTTAGACATCTCAAGAATCTGGGGGTTAGATAGAAAACTCAGAAAAAAAGGAAGTGTTTGAACAGCATCTTGGACAATGAAGGAGTCTGGTCCAAGAGGATTTGTGGATATTCCTGGAAAACACATAATGGAGATCACATCCACTGTACTCCTGTCACCTGCTCGCCCAGCTTCCACCTGCAGCACTGTGCCCATGGCAGGGATGTGCACAGCACCTCCCACAGCACCGGCCACCCCAGCCCAGCTGGGGCATCACACTGCAGAGTGAGAGCCAAACTCCCCAGCACTCTGATGGGAAAGCTGGGAGAGGGGAATTTGCTGGAGCTCCCCCCTGCCTCTCTGGGAGAGGAGAGGAGAGCATCACCCCTCAGAGCCATGCCTAAGTCCTCCCTTGCACCATGAGCCCTGTGCAGACAGGTTTTAGCCTTGCTCCCCGGGGCTGCAGCCATTTCCAAAGCCAGGTATGTGAGCAAACAGGCTTGGTACTGGCAAGAGCAAGTGTCACTTGCCCAGCCTGCTCTCCTCCTTCACTTGGCTCATGAGCAAGCACCAGCACTTGGACTGTGATGGCAGCACACTCCCCATGCTCTGTGCAACCTGGGCATCCCACAGCACATCCAACAGGCAAAACAAGTAAGAAAACATAAAACTGCATCTTTAATTTTGAGCAGTCTAACCCTGCCACATTCACCAGTGTCTTTGCCTTGAGAGGTGAGCATTGGCTTCATCATTCCTTTCTCCCCTCTATCTTGCAGCCAATTCTGCTTTTCTCCCCCACCCTCCCTACCCCCAATTCTTCTTTTACTTCCAGTATTTCATGTGCCAGGAAATGGTGAACACTCTTAAACCCTGCTCCCTCCTGCAAAACAGAGAAATTGTAATAAAGGAGTGTAAATTAGTAGGCTTGGCTGGCACCTAAGTTTCTCAAGCTTGAAAACAGTAATACCTACATGAGTGTTCAGCAAAACAGCTCCACAAAGTAATTAAAAACTGAAAGGCAAAGCACTTTAAGTCATGCCTTTAAACCACAGCCCCAACATTCCTAGTGTACCAGTAAAAACAACTTGAAGCCTGCCCTAAAATGAGTGGCCAGGAGGTTTGTGTTTGTCCAAGATGAATAAACAAATTACTGGAGAAATGAGAAATAAAAATCAGTGCAGGGACTGGGGCATAACTCATGACACAGCACATCTGTCCACTTGCTATGGAAACTATGTTTGGCAAGTATCAGGTGTCTGAATTTCTGCTTACGTACATCTCCCTGGACAGCAGTATATTAATAACACAGGCAGCCTAAAAACAGAAACTATCACCAAGAAAAGCTGCCCTTCTGCTGAGAGTTCCTTGCTGTAGCCTGGGTATTGTTGTGCTTTCCTCAAACACAGAATTTTGCTTCCTTGCTTTTCAGAGTTGCCATCTAAGCTGATCTCAATTGAAGGAAGATGAACAAACAAAAGGAAGGGAAAGGAAAATTACAGCAGGAAGCAACCCTTATTGTAAGCAGTTTTCTTGAATGTCTTCCCATCAAGTTTTACACTGCTATGTGACTCTGGAGCCAGGGCAGCCAGGGATTTAGCTTAAAGGTACAAACCTTTCCAAGAGACCTCCAGAAGCCAAAGTCCCTCATGCAGGGGACTCATGCAGCCAGACAGGAGGGCCCTGGCACTGCAAGCAGCATGAGAAGCCAGCAAGTGGACACAGGCAGGGGCAGAACACCAGGCACAGAGGGGAGCACAGCAAGAGAAGCAGAGTGAGAAGAAGGCAACTTCAGGTTCAAAATGCAGGCCAAGGCACTGGAATGGAAGGTACAGGAATGGAGAAGCTCAGGCTTTGGGGAACATGGAACTGCACCAGAGAAGCTACTCTGGATAAACTAAGTTTTCTAAAGAGCAGCTTTACCTTGACAGCCTAGGAAGGAGCCCCAGAGATGGGCATTTTTGGTTAAGCTCAGTATCAGGTTTCTCAGTACTCTGAAGCCGTGTTAGAGACGCGTGAGTCACAGCAGTGCAGCCACTCACTCCCCGCTGCCGGGAGAGGCTCTCCTTACAAACGCGCGACATCCCTTCCCAGGAACCCTTGTGCTGCGGCACGGCCACACAGCTGAGTCGTGCTGCCCCCCGGTGTCAGGAGATTCAGCTCCCACCAGGAGAAACGCAGCCACAGTTCTCGTTCATCCTGACCCAACAGCCATCTTTATGTGCCCAACACAAAGTCAGGAACACGGATTTCAAAAGAAAAGTCTCTTTGGGCAGATGCATTTTCCTTCCTTTCTGCTGCTCTCTGCCGTGTGATGTCAGGGTAGAAGTTTTTCAAGAGCTGCACATCAGATAGGAACAGATAAGCAATTTCTGCCAAGCATTGTGGTCATGTGTATCTCAAACCTCAACAGAGCATGTATTTCCCACGGGTTTGGGGTGCAAGCACTGCCTGTTTCTCATCAAACAAGGAAGAAAGCCTGCAGATGTACGCAGCAACACTTCCATTAAAAGGCAAGGACTGTCCGTGACACTGGGCTGGTGCAGACATGCCCCTGGCCTGCCCAAGTGACAAGTGTTTGATATGAAGATGCACTCATCCAAGTGGCTTCCTCAACAAAGGAGAATGATCTGAGTCACCTAGACAATGTCATTATGATCCCACGATTATTCCAGTCATCAGGCCAGACAGATCAGAATCAGCAAGGCCAATGGTTTAGATTAATTTTTCTCTGCCAGGACTTCAACTCTTAAAATAGCCAAGGAATTAGTGCCAGCCACCTACCTAGCTGATTATTATCACCTGGGCTTTCCTCTGAAATCTTCTGCCAAGCCGGACCAGCAGCCAACAGCATTAGTGTTTAGGACAACAAAAGATGAAGGTTAGGTATGTGCACAGAAGCCAAACTGGGATTTCTACAGACCTCAGACTTGCATTAAAATCCAAATTCTAACTGCACAGTCAAACTGCCTGTTCAAGCAGGACTGGATACCTGCCATCTGCAAGGACAAGCTGGAACAAGAATGAATCTTCATGCATTACAAAAAGCTACGCTCAATTCTCTGAACTCATACTATTGCTGACAAAACCCTGCCTTTGCACTGCTGGTTATTACAATATTTCAATGTGCTTATCACCCTCTAGAACAGAAGGTACCCCTGTTTCATGCAAGCAGTGAAACTAAAATGCAGTGACAAAGGACAATGGAACTGCCAGTAGAACTCAGACTGCTCTGATTGCTGGTGCATCTTCTCGAGAGCCTCAATCAGTGCAAAATACATGAGAACTTACACAAAACACAGACATTCAGTTAAACAGAACCATTACCAAGAGCCAAGAAAGTTGAAAAACGGTAAATTTTTTAATAACCTGTCATTAATTATAAATTTAAGACACAGTTGCTTGCATGAGCAAGCTCTGAATGGACAGCCTCACATTTTCTTTCCAAACTGTGAGCGCTAGACACAAGTTACAAAATTAACTGAAGATTTTGGACTACTGTAGCTGTGTCACAGCACTGGCACTTGTGAGCACAAAATCAAGAATATCTTCATAGGTCCCTTGATGGCTAAATCAGAGGGACAGGATTTGTGAACAGAGTCCTTGCCTAAGAAAAACTGAAACAGTCTAGACAGGATGAATCAAACCAGGGCAGCAAACCCAGTAGAAGCATCACCTCAACAGTTTTTAAGTTGAGAAAAATATGGCCACAGCCACAAAAATGTTAAGTCTGTTTCTGTTTCTTTAGGCTTGGTCTTTGCCTTGGCTGGTTCTTTGGTCTCTGCACAGAGTTCTTAACACTGGCAGAGGGAAGCCTGAAAGTGACTTCATCATCCTCTGTGTCATCATCCATCTGAGCAGCTTTCCGGCGCTCAAGCACTGCTGGAGTACAGACTGGAGTAGGATCCTGAAGAGATCAGAAAAACAGGATTCACCGCAAAGCCATCTGCCAGAAAAAGCTGTCACTGCCCCGTGGTACCACAAGACACCTCAAGCCCAGCTCTCCTTCAGAAAATTGTTTTCGTTTTATAACTTGCTACTTTTGTAGACGTTATTTCCTTGGGCAGAAGTGTCACCTTCAAAGTGCATGTGAAAGGCAAACGGAAATTAATTCACATTTTCTAACATGTTGTTATGCACATTTGTTTTCTAACCTTGAATTTTCTGACTCAAAGCATCATGGAAGTCAAGTGGAAGAGAATCAGGGCAAGGGGGTGGGGGTTGAGGGAGTATATTTGAGACTGGTATACAGAAATGCCACATTCAAGTTCACAGCAGAGCTGAAAAATCGCAGCTTTGTTACCTCAGTAAGCCCTCAGAACTCAGTAGACAGCATGTATTAATTATCCTGTCACCCTCCCAACCAGCCATGCCCCAATTATCACAAGTAAGCCCAGTAATAATAAAAATAATAAAAATCCCCAAACATGCATCCCTCAACTCACAATAATGATAAAACAGAAATGTTAATGCTTTACAGACTTTTTACATGACTGCAATATCCCACACCTCAGTCCTGATGACCTGAACTTCCCTTTCATCCTACTGCTATTTTTACCTGGCATTTGTTTCCAAAGCACCAAATGCTGTGCCTGGAGAGCATGGGGTAGGAGGGACAGTACAGTAGAGAAACAGGGACAGACAGCACTGACTGTATTGACAATTCAACTCCCTTTTTATCAAACAGGCTGGCACTGGCACATGGTCCAACAGGGGGACTCCATGAAGGAGATTATGTCATCCCAGGGTAAAGGATAGGTGTAGGGGGTGTACAGGTGCCTGGCCCCAGCACCCTGCACTACCACAGCCTCAAGGGAGTGCTGAACAGCAGAGGCTGACAGCAGGCACACTGAGGGACAGGCACTGCTGGTTACAGTGTGCTGAGCAGAAGTCTTTGCTGCTGAATACTCTCATAGCAGAAGGAACCACGAGGATTCAATCACCCTCCCCCAATCAAGAGAGTAAATATATCTCAAAGGAGCTACCTCTGGCACAAACACCTCTCAAGCAAACAATGTCAAGGGTTATGTGTGTTGAAATCAGTATTAAAGTGCCAGTTTTAAACATCTGCCCCAGTGTGAACAGTAGCACTGGACACCACCAGGACTGGTCCATCTTACCTGGCTGCTCAAAGAAACGTTCAGTTTTGATTTCTTGGATGTTTTGATTTTTTTTCTCTTTTTGGCAAGTGCCTGTGTGGCCTAGGAAGCAAGACAGATCAGGTGGATCACTATGCACTTGTGTGAAGGTGCAGTCATTTAACAGTTCATAGATTTGTTTCATAACAACAAAGTCTTTGCTACAGCAAATAGGTTTAAAGTAATAAACTGACTGACACAGAGGTGATCTGGTTTGAAAAAAAACACCCAAAGCAAGACAAGAAAACATGCTACTGTGCATTTTAAAAACATTCCATGTTAAATTAACTGCTCACTACTCAAGTACTTGACCCAAGCACTCTGCAGAGGAGGAACATGAAAGGTCTGTGCATGGAAGTTCTGGTCTTGGGACTCGCCTTCAAACCCCCACTGTCAAAGCCTCCCCACAGGGCTCAGCAAAGCCCCTCTGCTCTTTGGTGATCTGCACTCCAGCATTAAACCACAGAATATCCACCTGCTTGCACCAACAGAAGAAAAGGAACATGTCTCCTTTGCTGCTACCTCTCTACAGGTAAACACACAGGCACATGGAGTGCAGCCCAGCAACAGCACCACTCCAATTCCTGGAGCTTGTATGCAGTTCCAAACACAAGTGAGCCTCCCTGAGGCTCCAGCTCTTTTGCCAGTTCCACACTAAACACGCCATTTCAGGTATTCAGCGTAACCCTAGAAACACATCTTGCCTATTAGCACACTGATCAAAAGGCTGCCAGACTTACAAATCCTGGGAAGTCATACTCGAGCCCCTTTTCAGCCAGCTTCTTCCGCACAAGCCTCTCTTTCCGCAGCAGGCGCTTGGTCATCCTGGCCTTCTCCAGCAGGGAGCGGATCCTGTTGTACCGCCGCACAGCCGGCTGGGAAGGCTTCCGGAAAATCTTGTCACAGCCTTGGAAGAGATTTTCATGGACCTTTTCGGGAGGCATGAACTGACCTGTACCAAACACAGGCCATAGGGTTACAGCAGAGCTCCCCTTCCTGCCAAGGGCACTCACACAACGCAGCTCAGGGCCACAACACCGCGCTGGTGCCGCGATTCAGGAACACAGAAAAGGTCACTGGATGCTCAGCCAGTAAGAGAAATGGATAAATGGATGGATGGATGAAACACAGTTTCACCCAGAAAGATCAGACAAAATTGTTTTACAACAACATGTAACACATAATCCTTTACAAGGAAAGTTTTACTGTTACCATGACTGAGAAACTCAGTGATTCCATCAATCTTTTACTCAAAAAACCTCTATGTCAAACCTGACAGACAACAACTGCAGCAGTTACAAATGCCAAGGAGTTTCCATGTAAAGGAACTGTCTCTACAGCAAACCCAATCTTACCCTGAGATTTCATATTACACAACCACTAAAGGCACTATCAGCTCAGAGAAAAAAATCACTAGTGACCAAAAGCCTGCTGAGCATGTTAATTACACATGATGAAAAGCTCAGCCCCAAGAACATACTTTTGGGACAAAACTTCATTAGAAAACTCCTAAGATTCTATGCACAGTCAAAAAAGATCACTGAAATAACTACAAGTTTCCTTAGCATGCTAGAGGATATGCACTGCAGCTTATACTCCGTGTACCGGGGCCCCTTAGAAAACAGGTAGTTATTCATTGTGTCTGCAACAATCTTGGCCACATCATCAGACTCAAACTCCAAAAATGCATAGCCTTTGCTGGCTCCAGTCTGTGAGTGACAAGAGAGAAACATGAAACAGTGCTTTGGTACCTGAAGGGCTCTATTAAAATTATTTTAGTCTTCCAAAGTTATAGTCCATTCTCAACTAACCACAAGTAATTTCAAAAAGTTACTGAAACTGTGAAAACCACCAGATTCAGTCCTAAATTGGCATGACATTATTTTTAAAATACACAAAACTGCTCACACGTATCCACTTGCTAAAAGAACAAAGGTGCCCTGCATTGCTGCTGCTCCACTGTTCCATGCTTATACAGCAGTCTTATAATGTGACAGCACACCTAGATGTGAGAAGAAATTAGATTTATCGAACACAAAACAACAAGCAAGTGAAAACAATCGTGGCACTTCAGTCGGACCTGCAACTGGTGCGCTCCAGCACTTCCTACTGGAGAATTTACTTACGGAAAAGGACGGCCAGAGCCGTAGCCCAGCCGCCTCGCAGTCACAGCCGGCCCCCGGGCCCGCCGCTCCGTCCGGCTGCCGAGGGCCTCAGGGCGCTGCGGCCTCTGCGCCTTCCCGGGGCCCTTGCTGGGCACGGGGGGGCCCCAGAGGTCACGGACACGTTACCGAACTGCACGGGCCGCAGCCGCTCCTCACCTTCTTACTGCGGGAGAGCCGCAGCCGCGTCACCGTCCCGAACTGCCCGAAGTACTCGCGGAGCTGCGGCTCGTAGAGACCCCGCGGGAGATGCCCCACGAACACCACGCCTGGCGTCAGCTCATCCTGCGGGCACAGAGACCGCGTCAGCCCGGGCCGGGACTCGCCGGGCCGCCCCCGCCCCGCCGGGCCGCCCCGCTCCCCTGGTTCGCCCGCTTGGTGCGGGCCCGCTGCACCTTCTGCTGGAACTGGCGCTGCAGCCCCGGCTCCAGCGCCAGGAGCGGCGCCGCCTTCACAGCCGCGGGCGCCTCCGCCGCCTCCGCCGCCTCCGTGTACCTGCTGCCTCCGCGCGGCCGCCGGAAGTGCGTCACTGCCCTCGCGCCGGCGCGCCGCGGCCGGACGCCGTCTCCCAGCAACCACCTTGGCGCGGCCCCAGCGGGCCCGGCC
>VYXF01002425.1:2315975-2373406 GCA_013397295.1 Polioptila caerulea
GGGGCAGCCGCGCGCCGGCGGCGCGGAAGGCCCCGTGGGCGGGAGGCGGCGGCACCATGTCGGTGAGCGAGATGTTCGCGGCGCTGCAGGCAGCGCTCGGCCAGGACCAGGACATCCGAGAGGTGCCGGGCCGGGCGGCGCGGGCACGGGAGGGGACGGGCACGGGAGGGGACGGGGCGGTGCCGCGGCTGACGGCGCGCTGTGCCCGCAGGAGATCCGGAAGGTGGTGCAGGCGCTGGAGCAGACGGCGCGGGAGATCCTGACGCTGCTGCAGGGCGTGCACCAGGGGCCCGGCTTCCAGCACAGTGAGTTCCGCGCCGCCGCCCCCGGGCAGCGGAGAGCAGCCGTGGGGCGGGAGTGCCCTGTACCGGGGCCCCTTTTCCCGGTTCCAGTCTCTCCCGAGGCCTTCTGCGTGGGTTTCCCGGAGGCTGCTGGGAAGAGGAGGGCGCAGCTGGGAGGTTTCAGGCCAGACGAGTAATAAAGCTGCCGTTCAGCATTATGGAACATAGTTCGTTCCCTTTCTCCCCACCCTAGCGTGGTGCTTTTCTGTCTCGGTGCAGAGCAGCGTTCTTTTCCAGATGTTCACACCCTGGGCTGCTGAGTCGGCTCTTAGGTCTCCCTGTAAGTGGCTTGCACATAGATTGTGTTATCACTTGTTGGGCCTTTGTATCAGTGTGCCCATCCCATCTCTTCACCCCACACCCCAAAATGCTGTGGTCCTGAGCGCTGAGGGGGTGTTCAGGATGGACTGGGATGGGGGGGAACACACTTCAATCTGGTCTGTACAAAACACTCTGTGTGTATGTGTGTACAAAATCTGCTTAATGCAGCAAAATGTGAAAAAAATTTGCAAAGGCTGAAACAGCAGGACCTGCCCTCGATGTCTGTTTGAGTGACAGCAGGAATTGTTCTGCAGCTTTGTAAGTTTGGGTTGTTTTCAGCCTGGTTCCAGGCTTCTGAGGTGTTGGACAGAGGGCCAGCCCGGCCAGGCCAGGAGAGCAACTCTGCAGGCCCAGGTGTCACCTCTGCTCTTTCTGCCCCCTCATTTCTCACCTTACTGGTGAAACTACGAGAATAAACTTAAATATGTCCCTTAAGAGCTGGGTTTTTTCCAGTCAACTAGTATCTTCTGAGAAGAAGCAACCATTCTGACTGTGCTGGAAACTCTTGAGAAGAATTTTTGCAAGCCACCCTACGAAGGGAGGTAGAATGAGCCTCCCCAGGTGCTGTTTTACTTCCTTGCAGAGCTGACTGGTTGTTTTCAGCCTGATGAGGTTCCCCAGCACACTGGGGCTGGAGCTGGAAGCCTGGGGTTCCTCTGGCCTCGGAGAGGGTCTGTGTTCAGCAATGAGCAGCATCTGAGGTTTGACCTGTGCAGGCAAGGGCAAGTTCCATATGCTGGGACACCCTGCAGTGCTGGAAACCAGAGCTGCTGAGTGGTTATTTGCACAAGCAGACTCTCAGTTCTCTGACCTGGGAAAACCCCTGGGCATCGTGTGGGTAACAACTTCAGAGTCGTTTTCAACTGTTTAATTGTGGTAACAGAGCTGAGAATTTGTCATCAAATTCAGCTGTTAGTAAGACCAGGGGATAGTTGGGAGTTTGATGGAAGACACCCAGTGGTTTTTAAAATGTCATCTTGGCTGCTTGTGCCCAGTGGAGCTGGAGAGCTGTTCAGGAAGCTGGGCAGGGCAGGGTGTGCTGCACCCTGCTGTTGTTGGTACCAGCCAGGGTGACAGGCAGGGCTGGGTCTTTGCTCTCTCCACTGCAGGACATCAGAGGTGACCCTGAGCATGTGCAAGGGGCTGAGTTTGGGGGTTGTGTGTGTGTCACTGGGCACTGTCTGAGCCTTTACAGTAAGGATTGTTTATTGTTGTCACAGGTGCCTTTGGCAGAATCCAAATGTGAATGTGTTCCTTACTCTGTTCCCCCAGCCACGTGATGCTCACACGACTGAGGCAATCCTGTAGCTCTCAGTGAGCTTCACACAGCTCTTTCATCCTGGCTGCCACATGGAGCACTCCCACATTCTGCTTCCTGAAGCTTTTATTTTTTGCATGTCATTCTCCCTCCTTTTTTTTTTTTTTTTTAAACAGAAGCTATGTGTTATTAACAGAAGTTTTATAATCTTATAATCACACTTGAGTGACTCCTAGTAGGTGTTGTTTGGTAAAAACCATCACAGCTTTCAGATTTAGGTTCTGTGAATAATCCTGGGTTCTGTACATGAAGATGTGGGACAGCCTGTCAGGTTTGGCCTCTTTTGGCCGGTGACCAGGGTGTGTGGGAGGGGCGGGCTGCAGGGAAGCTGCGGTTTGAGCCCTTTGTGGTTCGAGTCCTGGCGCTGCGGGTGCCGCGGGGCTGTAACTCTGTCGGCGAACGGGAGGTGGCAGTGGCTGCTGCAGGAACAGGGGATTGTTCCCTGCAGAGCTGTAACACACTGGACAGGCTCTTCAAATACATCGTAAAAAGCAGGAAAGGCAGTCTCCTGAAGGAATGTTGCACCTCATGTAACCACGTTCTGATGGATTAGAAAAAAATATAGGATAAGATTATAATATGGAAAAAGTTGCTTTTCCTTTGACTGTGAGAGTTGTCTGTTGCAGTGCTTGGTGAGTGTGTGCTTCCCTTGGGGACAGCTGCTGTGTGCAGTGCTGTTCCATTGCTTGGGATCTGGCTGTTTCTAGGACATCCTGGCTCAAGTTCAGAACAAAGGCCCAGAGCAGATCAGACAGCCTAGAATTCCAGAGTCTTTCTGCTTTACCTCTATGGCTCATAGTGTCAAAGGAATACTTCTCAGATTGATTCCGAGTGCCAGTAACCTATCTTGGAAAAGAAAGAAGTGTAAATAGCACTGTCTACACTGGAAAACTCTGTTTACAAACCTCTGTTGCCTGTCAAATATCCATTTCCTGAGTGTATTCATTCCCTGAATGCTGTACTGTTTCTTTTCCAGTTCCAAAGAAGTGTCAGAAGGCTCGTGAGCACTTCGGTACAGTGAGGACACAGATGGAGTCTCTGAAGACCAAGTTTCCTGCTGATCAGTATTACAGGTGTGCAGGATCACACACAGCCAGACACAGATATATATATGGGAATTGCTTGGGCATTTGGCATCATTGCTTTGGAATAATGATATAAAGGTTTATGGACTGAATGCTTCTTTCTCTTTGAAAAGTAAATCGTGGTAGACAAGGGTGAGGTTTTTGTCAGCATAGATAAAAAACGCTTTTACTCAAACACTGTAACTTTTCACTAAAAATACTCAGTATAGAATTATTTTTCTAGAAACTTCCTTTAAAAAGAAAAAGGGAAGCTTAAGAAGTTGGTGTTCTGCTGGAGCTGCCCTTGTATCTGGGAGCAGGGCATTTGCTGCTCCATTAATTTCAGTTAAGTTGTTCGGTTTGGGGCATTTCTGGAAGCAGAGCTCTAAATCTGTCATGAAATGGCTGTTTGGTTCTGCAGACACTAAATGAAGTTGTCACCTGTGTGTTCTGTTGCTGCCAGAAGGGGATAGTGCCTGGCAAGAGCATTTCAAAGAACAAGAATCTTGTCAGTTCAGATCTGCTGAGGGAGGGTGGGAGGGAAAGCCCTGGCTGTCTGTGGGCAACACAGCCTGGAAGAGTGTGGGAGCTCAGGAGGTGTGTGAGAGGGGTGAGCAAATGTCAGCACACAGTGTGGTAACCTGGCTGTGGAGTTCTGGAGTACCAAGGAGATGTCCTGCAGCTGGTGTCATTTTGATAAACCAAAATACTGCAAAGTGCATGTGTTAAGGCAGAAGACACAACACACACATAATGTGTGCTTGTTGCCTAACGCTGCAGCAATAAACATTAATTATTTATACCTTGGCCTGGTGTTTCTTCTGCAGGTTTCATGAGCACTGGAGGTTTGTGCTGCAGCGGCTGGTGTTCCTGGCAGCATTTGTAGTCTACTTGGAGTCAGAAACATTAGTGACCCGAGAAGAGGTTGCAGAAATACTTGGGAGTAAGTTATGTTGTAACCCAAGAGAAAAAGCTTGTGACCTTAGACATTGTAGCTTTCAGAGGTACAGGGAAACAGCAGAACTTCATTTCTTCCTGAGAAATCAGTTCCTGAGTTTCTCTAGTGTTTGATTTCATTGTATAAACAACAAATTCTCAGAATACGGAAATTGGCAAACCTAATGTTAACAAAAGTATTTATTCAGTTATAAGTTCTTCATCAATGAAGGTCATTTATTCAAAGTGTGTAAATGCACCAAAACAATAACACAAAGATGAGAGCTTGTTTCTCTAACTTCTTGCTTTTGGTATTTAAAAAGTGTGTAAAACAGATTAAATTCTTTGTGATAAAAGAATTGTACCTTCACAGAGCAAAAGATTTGAAAAAAAAGGAAAATACATCCCGTATATAGATGTAAATCCAGTTACCCTGTTGGATGTTCAGTTGAGGATGTACAAGATGCTGAATCAAGAACTGAGAGGCTGTAATTACATCACATACAGGAAAAGGCTGACTTTTATTTTGTAATAATATTTCATAAATTTGATATTTCAAATTAGCACCAGTAAACAAATGCAATTTAAGGTGGCTGGGTTTGCTCAGGCTCAGCACCACCTCATCACTGCTCTGTTTTTGTCTCAGTTGAAGCCGATCGAGAACGGGGCTTTCACCTGGACATTGAAGATTATCTTTCTGGTGTATTAACTCTGGCCAGTGAGCTGGTAAGAAAGATATTCATGCATGTATTTGGTTTGAAACTGACCTTGAAAACAGAAGTAACATGTTTTTTAGCTTTCCTGAGTTGTTCCTGGAGGTTATAATACACAACATCTGCATCTGAACTTGTAGCAAGATGCTTCTCTGCATGTTCCTCAGTGATACTTTTAGGAGTTAAACTAGTCATTTGATTGAAAATCCAGAACTATGGTCAGCAGAAAAGTAGATCTAAGTACAAATAATCTGACTGCCTGGAACACAAGTGTTTCATTTGGTGCAGTAACTGATGGGGGATGTGATGTGATGTGCTGTGGGTGCTGTGGTAACATTCTGGGGTGTGTCCTCTCGCAGGCCAGGCTGGCAGTGAACAGTGTCACAGCTGGGGACTATTCTCGCCCTCTCCGCATCTCAGCCTTTATCAATGAGCTGGATTCCGGCTTCCGCCTCCTCAACCTGAAGAACGACTCCCTGAGGAAACGCTACGATGGCCTGAAATACGATGTCAAGAAAATTGAGGAAGTGGTTTATGACTTGTCAATCAGAGGACTCAATAAGGAGGCAACAGTTGGTGCAGGCGGGGAGAAGTGAAGGCTGCTCGTTTGAACAGCATCATCAATTACCTCAGATGGTTGCCAATTTAGGAAGTACCTAGAGAAGCCTTCCTACAGTAGTTTAGAAGAACTGCAGCTCAAAGCTGCACTCTATTTTCTTACAAAAGGTGTAGTACAGGTGTTAGATGTTTTGTAAAATCATGTCTAGGTTAGGACAGGAGACTGTTTCCAGTGGAATTCCTCTGTCAAACACATGGTGCTGTTCTCTGCACAGCAGCAATAGTAGTCAGTAACTCCCATGAGCTGAGATTCCTGTTGTTCTGTAGTGTTGCTTCCCTGCTCTGTCAGGGAAGTGCTGTGGCTGTCTCTGCTCACACACCCTCAGAGGAGTGTGCACAGCACACAGCTCAATGCAGACACATGGGATCTTTTAAGGAACAGTGTAAATACTGACTTTTTTTTTAAGACACTTTTTTCTCTTCCTTTTTGTTTCTTAATTTTTCACCTATGTAAGTTGAACAAATTTGCATAACTGTTTATGAACCAGATCTCTTTTTTAATGGTTTCTGTTAATGTGCCCCCATAATTGATAGTGAAAATACTCCTGAGAATTCCTCTATTGGAACTGGTGTCTTGCACTCCAGCATATCTCCATTTCTCTCTCTCTCTCTCATATTTTTTTTCTTTCCACCAAGATTTCAGTTACCATGGAGAGCAAGGTTTTCTTATGTACCTGCTTTTCTCTGTCTGGTGTTTGTTTTAGTGGCATGAGTAAATGCAGAGTTAAAAATGATAATTTGCCTTGAGAACTCACTGTAACCAATTTTTATGTTTTTTTAACTTCCAAGTTTTCTGAAAAGAGAAGTGTAAACTGGCAAACTGCAGGTGGTGTCTGAGTTGTAACAACCTGTACAGGCCACAACTGTACCTGTGTCCTAGGATTAAAAAAAAAAAAATCCACCACAAAACTATAGTTTGTGTAATAAAATATTTGTATCTCCAGAAATGGGGAGGTTACTGCTTTCAGGTGAGTATATAAGATGTTTGCAAACACCAACAGCCTCTTTCATCTGTGTAAGGGGACAGACTCATGCCTCCCCATGTGCTTGTTCTCTTGTCCTAAATGACTTTGAGTTTTGCCATTCTCCTACTTCTAGTGGTGCAGGAGGGTTAAGGAGAACAGCTAACTTAGGAGGAGGAGGAATACTTCAGAGGATGAATGGCATGGTCAGGTTCATATGGGGTTTGTTAGCATTTCAGTTTCTTAGTGAAGATTTGCTGCTGAGTTACGGGGTTGTTTTGTTTATTGGAAGAAAATGGTTTCTTGGTTATTTTGGCCAATAAAAGCAGTTCTTTGATTATGGCCCCTTGGTACCTCTGCCTGTTGTCTGATCACCTGCTGTTATTTGCTTCCCTTGTGGGGAGCTTGTTCTGGAATACCTGCATTTCAGTTCATCCTTCAGCTGTCCTTGGACAATACCGGAGTTCCTCGCCTTGGTTGGAGTTGTTCAGTGGCGCACTTCTAAACACTGCCAAGTGCAAAGTCAAGCTGCTAACAGATTTCATAGGCTTTTTTTAAAATATGTTTTTGATTTCGAGCAATTTCACCAAGTAAATTAGAGCTATGGAGTTTATCTTTTCCAATCCAAAAGCTGGCAAGATTGTCTTAAGAGCATCTCATAATCTTTCATGTTGGTCCTCATCCTTTGTATCTTATGTCACTTAACACGGGGAGATGGCAATATCCCCCTTTCACAGATGAAGAAAATGAGGGTGTAACTTCCTGAGCCCGGGGGCAATGTACCAGCTTTCAAGGTATTTCTTTGTTCTTGCCCTGTGCCAGTGTTTGCTCATTTCTCGACCAAACGCTGTGGCAGTGGGAGGAAGGAAGGAGCTTAAGCCAGAGTTCCTGCCCAAAGCAGAGACGGAGGGTAAAGCAACACCCTAAGGCTGTGCAGACACAGCGGTGCACTTCAAGGTCACACAGGAAATTGGTGGGAGCAGGGGAATAGGGAAAGGTTTCCTGAGCATCTGTTTGGTGTGTCTTAGGTTAGAGGACTCCTGGCATGTGGGACTGGGATGTGAGGCCATGTGGCAGGGCACCTGCTGGTTAAGGCTTTGTGCTGACTTGTGTCCCAGGTGCTCCGGTTGCATTTGGTCATGCAGCAGGTCTGCTTCCTAACACGGGCTCCTGTGTGCCTAATGCAGCTTTCACCAGATGGCAGCTCTTGCTGGTGGGTTCTGAGAGCTGGTGGAGATGGAAAAGTGCTGTGCCACAGGGGCAGGTACCGTGGGAGGGACAACTGGAAGAGCAAGGCTCTTAGGGCTTAGAGAGGTGCAAGGTGTGGTATCCTCCTAAGGCTCTGTGAAGAGCAAGTGCCCAAGAAAGAGACGCTCAGTGTTGTGTTCTTGGAGGGTGTTTAGCAAACACATCATCATTCTTTCCTGTTCTAGGTCTTGGGAGAGCCTAGCATTGTCCTCTGGAAAAGCATTGTTTGCAAGAGCCAGGCTACACAGCTCATTCCAGCCTGGGGCTGGAGAAGGGAAAAGAAAACCACTGACTCTCTCTAGGCAGCAGCAGGGGAAGATGGGGATGCTTCTGTAGCTTCCTGTGCACCATAGTAGCCTGTAGCACCTTGTGACTTGACAAGGAATCTGCACATTACTCTGATTCTAAATGGTAAGTTTAGCAAATGGGGAGTTCCTGTCCCAGAGCTGTGAGTAGAGGGAAGGGAAAACCCAGAAGGACTTGAGTAGGAAAGGGGAGCAGGGAATGGCAGTTGCCTGCAGGAGCTTGATGGCTCATGGTGAATCAGATGCACTTGAACTCCGAACAAGTGACTCCTGCTGGTACTGAATGGACTGCGCGGTGTGCTGGCAGCTGGGAGCAGAGTGAGTCAGCGCAGGAGCCCTGGAGAGTCTGACTCAACACCCAGCACGGCTGTTCCCTGAGCCACTCCAGCCTCAAGTGTGCTCCTGGGAGGGCTCTCGGATCGTCTTTGTATTCACTAACTTGTTTGTTTGGATTTTTCCCATCTTGATGTCATTTCTGCGTGTTTTCTTTACTTCAGTAAAAAGAGTATTTAAATAGTTGATTAATGACTCTTTCTTTATAGCTCTGCCTGTTGAAGCCCAGCAAATCAATGAAAGTGCTGACCCGAAACAGTTTGGGAAGTGGGGGTGAGCAGGATGCACGTTGGGTCTGGCTCTTGAACTGGGCTCTGCCTGCTGGAATGGATTAACTGCAGCCAGCCCAGCCACCTCTTTAAAGTGGTACTTGTTAGAGGACACTCATCACCTCCAAGCTGCCCTTTCCTGGTGCCAGCAGTGAGCTGGATCAAGGAACTGATTTAGCTGAAACATCTTTATTTTTCAGCAGTGTTTGCTCCTGACCTGGTGGATCACACCATCACACCCCCTCCATGCTGTGCCAGTGTGTTGGAGGGAGGCTTCTTCCTCTCCCTGCAGTGCCAGCTTTCAGTATTCTCTGAGCTGTAACACCATGGTAAATGGTTTGATTTTTCTTGCAATAATTTAACTGCTTCCCGTTTTGAGAGGATTGCCAAGGATTTTTCTCTCTGAATAAATAATTTGCCTTCATTTCACTGCAACATGAGTGAGCTACAGAGCCTCACCCAGGTTTTTCAGCCATCAAGGTCATTACACACCAAGGCAATTAAGGGGAGCAGAAAGTGGACGTGGATGATGCTGGGGGTCTGTGTGTGGATCCTGACCCGTCACCCATCCACAGTCCATCTTCTCTTATTCAGGTACTGTCACTGGATGCAGCTCTACTAAAGGGAGCTGCACTGGATGCAGTGGTGCAGCTCTACTAAAGAGTGTAGGGGTTGTTCTGAGTCTCCTCTCTGCTGAATTCATGGAATGCCGTGAAATGAGTGTTTGGATTTCAGAAGGAAGACTCTTTTGAATCTCCTGTCTGTGTGTTGTGGGTCAGGCATGAGTCAGGTAAGATGTGTATCTCCTTGCAGGCTTCACTGCCTGTTTATTGTCACTTCAAACTGGCACTTCTGGTTTGCACTGGTTGGTCAGCACTGGGGGCTTGCCCTGCCCAAGGAGAACATGGCTGTTCTAAACCTGGCCCTTTCTTGAGAGGAGGAATACACTTTGAGTGCTTGTTCACCAGCACCTTCACACTCTGAGTGTACAAACGTCTAACCTGGGGGAAATGTTAAGAGCCTGAGCTCTGCAAGGTGCTCTGCTCCCCTGGAAGTCTTCCCAGGGATGTGACTCTTGCACTGCAAGGGAATTTCCTGTCCTAGGTGGGAAGGGTTCAAACAACCTGGGCCTCCACTGCAAACAAATCCTTTGCCTGAATCCATGCAGAGAACCTTACCTGAGAGGGCTGTTTGTAGACTGGGTCTTCTCAATTGCAGCTGAGCTAATTTCTCAGGGATGCAAAGCCTGCACTGGTGGAGAACACACTGGGGCAGGATGTGAGCTGGAAAGTTGCAAATTATGTTTATCCTTGCTAATGGATCTAGAGCCTAATGCTATCTTTTCAACTCTTTCCAGCAGTGTAACAGCTCCCAGTCAAGCCTGGGCAGAGACCAGTGCTGGAGGATGCTCTGATTGCCCCCAAGTGTTGTTCCATCTCTGCTGAAGAACAGGAACTCTGTTTCTATCACTCAACCTTTCCATCATATTGTAGAAAGGTTTCCCTTAGGGGATCACCTTCAGCTTCCCAGGGGAGGTATATTCTTTTCTAACAAGTGCCCTTAGGGCTTGCCTGGAGTTTTTGACTGTACAGTGTTACTGTAAAAACTTCCTTTTTTTTTTCATTGCTTGTACCTATGTCTGATCAGATTGCTCCTCTGCAACAGCATGTGAGAAATAAGGCACTTCCTTTGTCTGCCTGATCAGTAAGACATTTTGCTCCTTGATACTCCACTGTAGTGACAGGTCACTCGATGGCAGTGAGAGCTTTGAGTATTTATCTGATCTCTGGGAGGACAATTCCCTCAATTGCTTTCAGTTCCGGATTTTTCCAGTTTCAAGTCAGAGAATGTCGGCCTAGTTCCAGCTAAATCTTACCCAGTTCCCCAGCATTCATCTAAGAGGAGACACCACAAAATGAGAGTTACTACAGCCTCATCCATGAGCCCCGAGAGGAGCTTTGACATGGTGCTAGAAGATTGAAACTCTTTTCCCTTTGAACATGTCAGGGACAAGCAAGACAGTGCAATATTCACAAGAATCTCCTGCTGGGGAAAAAAATATTTCTGAGACTTCTGCTGCATTATAAATTCACATGCAGCGAAGTCAGGAGATGTGAGATGATCTCAGAGGTTTTTTAGAATTTGGGGTGTGCTGAGGTCAATCTCAGTCTCCAATGACAACTGCTTGCTGCCAGAACAAAGCTGGTTCTCCCTCTCAGATGTGCTCTTGATCAAATACTGAGCATCCCTTCCCTTTGCACTTCTTTTAAGGACAACCAGGAAAGCACAAAGATACCATAAAGCAGAGGATCTCTATTCACTAAAGCAGAAGTGTCTGCCCTCTGAAATGTTTGCTCTTCATCTCCATATGTTTTCTTCAGGCTTTCCCAACCAGCCTTGTGACTCATAAAGGAGCTATTCCTTCTTTCCTTGGGACCTGAGCTCATAGAGGGCTATTAATCCAGTGTTTTGTCATCTTGTGTGTCTGCCTTCAGAGCTCAAAACTACATGGGCTCTAAAAATAAAGACTGTCTTTTGTTGTTTTCCTGGTAAATGGGAAAACCAGTTGGGCTTATAATAAATTCTTTTTAAAGGTCATTTATGAGTTCTGATAAATCAAGGGAGTAACCAACTTTCTCTTTTTTCCCTTGGCTAGGGGTACTTCTAGAAAGTTCTGCTTGTACTACCTGGGTAAGTTCAGTGGGAAGGAGTCTTGAAAAGTAATCTTAGTATTGTCAATCATGACAATGAGAGGCATAAAAATATTACAGAGACGTGGAATGGCCAGCTTGGAACAAATAATTGCTTTCTTGGCTTGCAGACAGCCCTGTTCCAAGTACCCTGGGTTATAATAGCATTTTGTCAGTTTGTTAATCAGAAATGGAAAAATACAGCATGACTGATCTCCATGGCTGCCAAGTAAGATGTGTACATGTGACACTGAAAGACCTGGAACTTCCCGGGAGAGGGATCATCTAGAAGGGTGTTTGAGGATTATGGAAATCTACTGCCTTGTCAGTGCACTGACACTCTTGCCCTTCCTGTGCTGCCTCACCCCACACCACAGGCACTCACAGGGCCACAGGGATCATTCCCTGCTCGTGTCCCTTTCAACACCTGTAATTTACGGGCAGGCAAACAGCTGCACACACTGGGTACATAAAAGGAGAGTGTGTTGGAAGCACAACCTCTGTCCAGTCTGACAGGTTCTGCAATCCCACTGTCGCTTCCTGTAGCTGTCCCAGATCAAAGGGCTTGTACTTACTGTTCTTTGGCCACAGGTTTTTTAGAACAGGGCTACAGCACTGAGTACACGTCCTGCTCATAACTCAATACCCGGTGATTATTCATAGACCTTCTTCTGGGGAGAGTTTGCTTGAGAGGAAATAGGCCATGATTACAGGAGCCTGGCAGGCAGGTGCTTCCTGTGATACCTAGAAAAACCCTGAATCTGACAAATTGAACAATCAGCCAAACATAAGATTGATGCTAAATATCAGACCTTTTACGTATACTTATTGTTCTCTAACCTTTTGGAACAGGCAGGCTGGCTGAAGGTATCTTGATTCAAAGATATGACTGTACAAATGGTCCACTGGTAGCATTGAGCATGAATTGATGTGGAGAAAATCACTGTGCTGGAAAGTAATTGAAAACTTTCCAGCAAGCAGCAGCTTTGTGTGGCTGTTAAAGCCACTTGCTGTTTGGATAAATTGGGCTGTTACTGTACTTATGCCTTCTCTTGTCAGAGATGCCCCAGAGAAATGAAGAGAAGGTAGCTGTGCCATTGTGGTCTTGGGAGAGAAGACAAAGGTGCTGCAAGCTGTTGCCTTTTGCATGTGAGGTGAATGGGGCTTGAAGGCTCATAGATGAGACCTGTCATGACAGCATAAGAGAAATCTTCCTCCAGCAGCTGCTCTGCTCAGGCATCTGTCTCTGTGAAAAACAAATGGCAAACTAAAAGCAATGCCTTGTGCCCTTCACTGGTTGCTCAGTGCATTATTTTGGGGGAACAGTTTATTCTCTAGTGATTAGAAAGAGCTGGAGGGAATTCCAGTTCACCTGAGGGAGCCAGGCTGCTGCCCTGACAATCACTTTGACAGCTATTGCTTGTTAGAGCTCAGCTGTGTGTGGCCGTGCTCATGTCTTGGGTACCCTCCAGATGATGCCCATCTTCCCATTTCCCCAAGGTCAAGATGAAGCATTGAAGTGCTGGATGGTGCAGAACAAGAGAAAATACAACCAGTAGGCACATGTCAGTGGTGTCTGCTGCAGTGCATGGAGCAGTGCAACCAGCCCTGGCAGCTGTGGCCAGAGGACAAAAGCACTGGGCACAGTTTGCGGCTTGCTCAGATGCTGGGTCAGTGGTGACTTTACAAAACCAGGGCTACCTTTGTGAAGATGGCTTCTATCTGACCTCATTGGTGACCTTTGATGCTGGTTGATCTCTGGAGAAATACACAAATGTGCTTGTGTGAATCCTCCTGTGAAATAAATGCCTGTAACAAAAATATTTTGTTGGTAGTGAATAATACTGATTGTCTTTGTCTTTACCCTGTGGGCCTGAAAGAACATTTACAGGCTGTCCTCCCACATCCATGGACCAAAATTTAGGCTCCTTTAATTTAGCCTCCAGGCTGAAACCTGGCCTTTGCTAAGTCACAGCGTGACATTTTGCAAAGCAGCGGTCAGTGTTAATGTCAGGCAGAAAAGGTTAAACCCTGTTTGCCTTTTTACCATTGTTCAGCTTCACGTCATTTCCCTGCTGAGCAACTGAGAGAGGCTGCACCTTATGGGGCAGTTATTTGTGGCCTCAGTTTTGGCTCCAGAGCAAAAGGGTTTGTGCCAGTCTGTGGTTGTCCAGTGAGAATTTGAGTGCAGGTTTGTACCATTCACCCAGTCTCATTTGGAGTAGCCCTGAATTCTCTTCATGGGATCCACAGAGCAGACGTAGGCACATTGCTCATCAGAATGCCCCCCATATCAAGTGAAATACACACTCCAGAATACAAATATTAAAAAAATACCCACCTAAAGTAATTGAAACATAATTATTAAAACATTTTATGTTACTCTACAGTACAATGTAAATTGTTCCTTTCAATTAAATTTTGAAATACACTAGATTACATCATTTAAATAATTGCAAACTCTTAAATTCACTATCAGTGGTAGCAGAGCTGTATTTACATATACTTCTGAAATATTTCAGATGCAGCATTATGTTCCAGTCTCTAAGTCAGTTAAATAACAGACTCTCACTGGGGGTGTGCTGCTCTTCCACAGGTTCTACACATATGTGGGGTTTATGTGTTTGCTCGGTTTTTTTTCTTTTACTTTTTTTTTTGCTGTGTGCATGCAGCTGAATCTGAGCAAATTGATACCTACTTGATTTGGATTAAAGATGAAAGGCCTTTCTTTTTAAACAAGTGTTTTGACTGAATACACAGAGGTGAATAATGAAACACAGTCGTTAGGAGTAGTGGTGGAAAACATAATTTTTTCCAGCTTTCATCCTCTGTTGCATAATACTGCACCTAATTTTGCTGAGTACCCAGACTTTACCTAATGCTGATGAAATATAGTCAATAGTGGAAACCTCTCTCATTGTCAAGACTGGCTTTCAACACGATCCATGCAATGGCAAGCATCATACATCATTCTCCTGCAGTGCAACATTAACAAGCTAAATTATTATCCTTCAGTGATCTCCTCGAAGGGAGCCCATCTCTGTATGTACATGAGCCACAAACTATTGTGAGTCCAGAGGTTGGAGACCAGCACCAGGCTGTGGTGTTTGCTTCCAGTGCTAGTAAAAGTCTTTGGGGACCAGGCTCCTCCCTGTGTTGTCCATGGAGCAAGTTCAGGCCACTGGGGCTCTCAATGGTCTTTGCATGTGGCACTGGTCAAGCCAAGCCTGCCTGTGCAGGACTCAGGGCCTGGTGTGAGGAGTGCTGATCATGATGTTGGGCAGCGCGTTCCGCCGCTTCTTCCAGGAGCCCAGCTCCCTGGAGTAGCGCCGGATCTGCCTGAACCAGTGGTGAGTTCGTGCCCGGTCGCTGTCCCGGAACACAAACGCCTCCCGCCTGATCTCAATGAGTTCGAAGGTGTCGTCGCAGTCGGGATCAGTGGAGACAATGCAATTACTCAGCCTCAAGGGCTCCCTGAGCAAATGGAACTTCCCGTTATTTTTGTCCCTGATGAGTACCAGCACTGCATCCTTCACAGGCCCTGGCTCAGCTGATTCCAGGCTGGACTCGGACACACGCTTCATGTTCACCAGGAGGAGGACCTGCATGTTCTGGAACTTCAGGGTCTTGCTGCCTTTCTTCACCCACTGGCCGTCGGGGGGCTGTGCCAGCTGCAGAGACCCCTCCATCACAAACCGCGTTTCCTCCCGCAGCCAGCCGACAGTTTTGAGGGCAGTTTCTCTCATCTCGATGTTGATGACTTCCCTCTTCTTCTTGCTGTCCTGGCGAAAGGATCGGAGGGTCCACGTGTTCCCCTCCTGCTTGGTTTTCATGTTGATGTGCTCCAGGTGGGACTCGATGCGGCTCTTGGCCTCCCGCAGGCTGCCATGGTCTGGGTGGTACTCGGTGGTGGCCTTGATGATTCTGCTGAGCAGCAGGGGGTACTTGGTGACCCTCTGCAAAGGGGCCATCAGAAAGGACCTCAAGTTCATCCGCCGCAGTGCTGTGTTGTCATTCTGGGAGACATTGAGGAATATTCTGCAGGGATTTAAGAGGACAGGATGAAACAGTGGTTGTTCTACCAGCAGATGCTGCACTCCTAAATGCAAATGAACAGCGTGGTGCTGACAGCTGCTGGGTACTGCAGCCCCCCCATTTTTAGCAACCTTGTGAATTCTGTCTTACTAAAGACTTACAACCATTTCTGCAGCTGTGCTCAGCTGCAGAATCCTGATGAGGTGCCTGGGACACTTGCATATATCATCCTAACAGTCATCTATTAAATCATAAAATAGCAAGGGTGTGATCTTTCTCTGGTACCCACTGACGTAAACATGAGGCAGATACATCAGTTTATATCAGATTGCATTAACTTGTAATGCCTTTCATCATTAAATTACAAAGCATATTAAACAAGAATTTGCCTGAGCAGTGGAAAGAGAAATGACTCGCCTGACATTGCCCAATAGACCAAGGCTAGGAATGGGAACCAAATTCAAGTCATGTGTACCACAAAGTGGCTTTCTGCAGTGAAAATCCAACCTGGACTCCAGCACGGAGATTGAGAGCTGATCTCAGCTGAGTATTATTTGGTGACAGTTCAGTGCAGTGGTCACTGGGCAGATACTGCTAGCACTAAACACAGAGTACAGCTGGGGACCAACTGGTTGCCTTAGTGGAGATACCAAGGGGCGAATATTTTTTGAGAATAAATGACAGTCCTCATCCCAAGAGGGAGCAGCAACAACTGAAGAACATTAGCATCAAACTTTGATCTAGATGGGCTGGCAAAGGCTTCACACTCAACCCGCTGCCTTTCTGTCCCCAAAGCCTGGATGAATATGCTCATCTCCTTTCTCACCTGAGCAACTCCTTCTCCTTCTCCAGAGCGTTGAGCATATTCACAGAGGAGGACTGCTGAAGACAGTATGTCTGAAAGGCTGGCAGCATGTTTACGAACTCCAGGAATACTTCTCCAATGCACACGGTCATCAGGTCATCGTCCCCCTGCAAGAATGCAATAGAGCTCTGCTCAGTCAGCTCAGGACAGGCACAGCCATGGGCCTGCCTTCAGTCCTGTCAGCATGAACTGCTGCAGGATCTGCTGAGCACCAGACCAAAGGTGGAGCTGGGCTCACCTTTCCTGGTCAAAAGGCAGTCCCTGCAGGTCTGGGGGGAGTCAGTGCCTGGGGAGGAGAAGGAAAGCTGGTCTAACTACTTGCTCTTCCACATGCAAAGAGCTGTCTGCTCTCCTCCCGTGAACTCAGCCAGCTCATCAGAGCAAGGGCTTAAAGGCCAGTGAGCCTCTTAGTCAAGAGGGTGTATTGTGGCCCCACAGTCTTATTTCTATTTCTCTGCCCTCTGACCATCATGCTGGTGGGGCAGAAAAGCTCCTTGTAGAAGGCAAGGTGCATCAGTAGAAGCAGCCATACACAGCTGTAGAGCAGGGAGCAGCCTGCACTGCCTGGCCCCACAGACAGCCTAGAGCCAAGCTGCAATAAACTGCAAGCCAAGGCAAACACAGCCAAGCCAGCATGAAGCAAGCCAGCTCAGGGCTGCAAGAGAACAGCCTGAGAAACAGAGCAAGCTGAGCTCTGTGTCCCCATGGTCACATTCTTATGAGCATCCAGGCCAACTGGCCTAAAACTAACTTTGATAATGGAAGCATTAAGTCATGTCAATGGAATAAATGAGCAAGATCACTGATGTCAGTGGCATCACCACAGCACAGTGAGCCCAATACCTGTGAGCTCGCACAGAGGTACTGATATCAGAATAGCTGAGAGAGCAAGGGACTAGATAGCTCATAGCTGACCATAACCCAGGAGTCCTACCTCTTGTTCCTCTGCTCCACCTATGCTGCCTCCCTAATACAAAACCTATTCCAGTCTGCCTGGTCCAGCCCCTTGAGAGGACAGAGGCAGCATCATACCTGGTCAAAGGCCTGATCAATCTCCTCTTGAAGTATCTCCAGGAAGCTCTCATTGAGGTCAATGAGCTCTTGGATGTTGCTGAAGATGCCCTGGAGCTGCTCCTGGCTCAGCAGCCCAGCTGCCTGCATGGGGAGGTAGAACTCCTCTTTGATGATGCGCAGGTCCTCTCCATAGCTGGCCTCTGTGTTGACAAATTCCAGCACAGACTCCTTGCGCTCCGTCCTGCGCTTGCGGCACTTCTCGCAGAGATCAGCCCGCCTCTGGTTGCAGTTCTGAACATCTGTCTCCACCGGGAGGTCCCTTTCTCCACAGTCGGTGCAGGGACGGTGGGCTTCCCAGGCCTGCAGGGAGCTCAGCGTTTCAGATGCCCGGTTCCTCCACTTCCTGGCTGGCATCTGGCCAATGCCACTATCTGCCCTCTCCACATCCGCTGACTTGGTCCGGGTGGCCTCAGTGGGATCCAGGTCATCCCGGGCATCATTCACACCAACGATCCCGCTGTCCGTGCTCAGACTGCTGACGTTGCTCCAGTGATGTCTGGAGCGGAGGGAGCCCCGTGGGGTGCGTCGGGTCTCATCAAAGCTGCCACCGTGGCCGAGGTTGGCTTTTGCTACCACAGGACCTGAGAACAGACACAAATCGTTACAGGCACTGCCAGCTGCACAGAGCTCACCCAAGGAACTCGTGCTGGCACAGCCATGAATGGCAGAAACCCTGGGGGACAGGCTGGTTCTGGTGAAGCAGGGCTGTGATCTGCCTCCCTACCCTGTTTCGCCTGCTGAGACTGGTGAGAGTCAGAAGTAAACAGCTCCCAGGTGAAGTCTGGGATCTGTCTTCTCTGCACTGCCCACACCCGTGAACTCATTTGGCTGCCTCTTCCCCTGCCACCTACCAGTCAGGGACAGAACAGAGTAGATCCTGATTTCCCGCACACCTGGGTACAACCCAGGATGCTTCCCTCCCCACGTCTGCCGAGTTACTCCACGTTTACAGCAGCACAGCAGGGCCCAGCACCTGGCCCGTGAGCCGCCGTGTGTGCAGTGTGTGTACCATAGTCCCGCTCCTGCCGGCGCTTCTGTGCGTGCTGCCGCGCTGCCGCCGCGATCTTCAGCTCCAGCTGCTTCCTCTTCACCGAGTCTGTGGGCATCGGGTCACTGAAGTGCGGCCGCAGCCGGCACTCCCGCTGGGCCTTGGCACCATCCGTGCTCTCATGGACAATGTCGGAGCTGGATCGGCGACAGGCAGGACTGGAGGTCTGCAAGAAAGGCAAGAAAGGGTTTGGAGCAAGGCTGAGGTCAAAGCAGCACCTGGTTTTGCAGACACTGGCCTTCAGTTGCCAAAGGAGAGAAAAGGAAACTCATCAGCAATGAGATTGTAAATGTAGCTCTGCTACACGATGATTAAGAAATCTGTCCCCGAGTCCCTCTGTCTTGCTCAGCCCTAAAAAGTAAGGATCCCTCTCCCTTTGCTGTTGTACAGCTGAGTACAGCGGCTCTGAGGTGGCTGGATCACGGCTGTCAAATAACCATGAAGAAGTCCACAGCACAGCCCTGGCTGTGGGTCTATGCTCAGGAACCTGAGCTCGTTTGCAGCTGTTCTGTGAAGGTTTCAGCACTGCAGGGTCAGGAAGCCCAGCCTCTGTGCCCCACCTGCACCAGCAGCTTGCCCAAGGGGGCACTAGGATGGAATCTGTCTGAACCCCCCGACACACAGGAAGCCACAAAGGAGTAATTGCTGAACTCCCTGCATGAAATGCAGCGGCACATAGGCAGGGGCAAAACACTTACTCCTGTTTTACCAAGTGTAATAAAAAACCTTCTAGTGCTTCTAACAGAGTTTAATCACTCATGGGAGTTCAGTTCCTACAGTGAAAGGATCCTTCAGAGCTTCTAACAAGGAAAAAAATCCTGGACACACGCATGAGAGGGAAATTCCTCTCCCTTACATTCCCTGCAGGTGGAGTGTCACTGGATGGCTCATTGCTTGGCTTGTCCTCCCAGGTCTCTGTTGCCATGGACATCGCTGTGGGCTGCTGGCTGTCCTCCAGAGGTGGGAGATCAGCTTCCCTCAGATCACACTGCCCCTTCGAGGGGGATTTGTCAGCAGTCTCAGCATTGCAGCTGCAAGGGAAGAAGCAGACTCCATTTGAACATCATGGATGCAGTTCTCCTGCTGTTCCTGACAAAGATGAGACTGAGCAGCAAACCCAGGTTCAAACAACGACCTGCAACACTTCAGGCAAGTGCTGGCAGGGATCGTGACTGGTCAGCATGGACAGCTGTGCTTGTGCTTCAGGGGCTCTAAGCACTGCTCAGTTAAGATAGTGCAAACTGGGTAACTGCACTCGTGCCAACATCAGTCTGGGTTATCAAGTCTCGGATGTTCACAGGGCATTTTTGTGTCCATAAAACATGAGGTGCTCCACAGGGACCAGAATCCCTTCTTTCTAAGTAGGCCACATCCATATTTGCTGCTATTTAAGGAGATGCTGCCAACACAGAAACCATATTGCTCATCTGAAAGAAAATCACCTGCTACAAACCATAATACTTTGAAGGGATTAGAGGATTAAAGGAGTATTCCCTCTGTTTTTCATCTCATATGATCCCAAGCCCACTGAAGTCACGGGAAAGATACTATCTGTTTTCAGTGAACTCAGGATCAGGCCTTTTGGTGCACTTGAGACCTGAAAAGACTGGCAGTGTCTGCTGCTCTCACTGCAGTTCTGGGATGCCCCCATCCATGGCTGTCCAGGGCTAACAAGGGCCCGGCCTGGCTGATACAGGCAGTCTGTCCAACCCCACATTCCCCCTTCTGTAGACAGCATCACTCTCCAGACAGACACAGTCTGGTGCAAAACCACTGACTTGACAGAGTAGTTGACAGGCTGTCGTTTGTGATACTATTTGTGATACATTTTTTTTTAACAGGCTCTCTAAGACATCTTATTTCCATGCATAATGAAGCCTGTTGGGAAGGATTATTATTTTTTTTTTTTTAATTCGCGTTTACTTAATTTTTATGGACTTGGATTCCTTTAAAAAGAAGGGTTGTGACGACTGAATATGGATGCCTGTATATACAGGAAGACAGTGTCTGGAATATATTTCAGGTTCTGCATGTATTTTATGCTTAACAAAAATCTTCTATGAGAAAAATCTGCTTCTTCTTAAAGGCTTCACTTGTGAACTTATGCTGGTAGGTCACACTGCTAATGTGCAATTCCAACAGTGTCAACTACAAGCAAACACAGGAGACAGATGGGCATTCTCCTTGCAGGGAATGACAGTTGGCTCCAATAACAAACCATCAGCCAATACTAAAATCACTGAAGAGGGAACAAATCTCCCAGAACACAAACTGGCTCTGTTGTCAGGCCAGAAAAGTTGGTTTGCATCTCTCCAGCTGATGCTTTTTCATCTTCCTCCATTTATGTTTCCAGGTCCCTGCTGACACAACCAGTTAAAGAGTTTAGCCATGGCTACATGACAATGGCACAGTGCCAATAGCAGGCTCCTGGCATTCACTTTTTGCTGTCCCACTCCAGGTCTCTACTCCCCAGCCTGCAGAAAGGGGATACCAACATCACTGCTGGCACAGAGCAGTCTGTAGCACTTACAAGGCAGCAGTAAGTGCAGCACAGGCACACACACATGGTACTGGCCTGGCCTGGTCTGGCTTGTGAGGTTCCTGTCTCCTTCCTCCCTCCTGTCCCCAAGCATACTTGGAGGACCACTCCTTAAGTGTGCATAACTGTCTGTGTGGCCATAAAATCAATCTCAAAATTATATGGGTTTAAAACCCCTCCCTCATGTATTCTCAGACAGATCATTTCATCCATGTTTCACTGAGCCGTGTCAAGTATGAACAGATCAGCTGGGCAAACCCATGGGAGGGAAGGCACAGGTTAAGGAGAAAGAAAACTCTTGAAGAAGATGTGCTACTGCTGAAAACCACCTTTTCCAAAAGCTTCTCCTGCTCAAACAGCTCCTGGTTAAATAACACAGAAAAGGGACCATGCTGGGGCACAGGGAGGCAATGGGATGCATCTAAGGTTAGTAGCAGAGCTCATAATTGGAATATTATCTTCTTGATCACACCATCTCCCACTATACAGAACATACTCTCAAGAGAGATGCTGAGCTTTCATTTGGCATTTTCACAGTGCTCCAAGATCATCCACTTAAATATGGGAAGCGCTCCAGAGTATTGCTGCTCCTCTAAGTGAAGCTGACAGCAGCTCTCTGCTGATAGGGTCTGAAGACCAGATGCCACCACTTATTGTGGTTTCCACAGCCCAAAAAGGATATTTAAAAGAAATCTCCAGACGTGATCTGCAGTGGGAATAAGAGCCAATACTACTCAGAGAGCTGAGCTAAGGAAATATCACTAAAGATTGAGAAATTCAACCCACCCCAAGACTGGTCACCTGCAGGTAAGAAAGGCAATGATGCAGAGCCCACATTGTGGGAAAGGAGATTTCTTCATCCTTGTTTGGACTGCTCTACTTCTTGTTATGATTAGATCCCTCCTGCTTGATGTACTGGCCATGTGGTCGTGGGACACATGCTGCTCCACACACCACTAGATCAGAGTGTGATCAGAGGGATGTAGGCAAAACAGGGAGGATACAAGCAGTTTTGTGGAACCACATCTTAGGGCTGCTCCTTTAACATTTGCCTCTGGCTTAGGAGGAAGAGGGGACATTGCCAAGAAAACAGGATATTGCCCCTTTCTCTAGTCCCCTCCTCTGGGCAGAGATCTGTGCTGCCAGCACGTTCACACCATTGCCTGCTCAGGCAAGTCCAGTTCCCTCTGCCCTCACAGAGGAGGCAGAAGCAGGGACTCCAGCATCTTTCCTTCTGTTGGATTAAATCACTAATTGGGACAGAAGTCTGTGCCTGGGGTCAGTGTCAATTTTTCCTGTTCTCCCCAAGAGAAGTGATGCACTTGGGCCAACACAGGGAAGACCAGTTCTTTTCCAATGTGTTTTTAAATCTCTGTCCACCTACTCTGAATTTCATGGAAGTGGAGGTACTGGGGATGGTGTACAACTGGAAATGCACCTACTTTCCTTCACTGTCTCTATGGGCCTCTTCATGGATTTATCATTGTCCAAGCCAGCAGTTCTCAGCCCTTTCCACATGTTCCTGACTCTGACTAATGGAAACATTTTTGTGCCTGTCTTCCCTGCTGTCTGTCACCTGCCTTCCTGATTTGGAGTCCTTTGCTAGGGGAAGTTGGTATTGTACCTACTACCCTGTTGACACCCCACATTCACACCACTCTTTTCAGGAAGCCTTCTTTCTTAAGCCTTCTTTCTTTCTTCTGTCCTTGGCTAAATTGTGCACCCTTCTGTTGTCACCATGTCACTCATTCCATAGACACAAACCTGAGGTATGTCCTTATCCTGAACAATTCCCCACTTAAGCAATTCCAGAAAGTGGTCTATACACTGAAAAGCTTACAGGATTTCCACCTCCTCCCAGTCAGGACTACAGCCTAAGTTAAGGGTATCCAGTGACCCATGAGGGAGCTAAAGCCACCATAATTATGATACTGACAATCAAATCTTCACTGACAAAATATTAAGCCACTTGAATGAATTTTAAGTAATTAACAATGAATTACCATGGAGACCACTAACTTACAGGCAAAACTGCTTTGTAAAACTGACACACAGAAGCACTAGAAAAAGAAGACAATTTTAGCTCCATCACAACATCTCTATCAGATGCTTGCTGAGCTGGGTATCTGTGGAAAAGGGATCAAACCCCCAGCTTTCAGCTAATTTCATTTTAGACTTAGTAAGAATGTGGCGTGGATGCCAGCGATCACAATTTAGCACCCAAAATGCTGACAAAAATCTCCCACCTCTGCAGTGAAAATCAGCTGGAGTAGTGAATATTCAGGGACATTACAGTCTCAGGTGGAAATGATGGAAAAATGATAAATTTCTAACAAAGGAAACTGGAGTTTCCAGTTTCAACCAGTTAACAACCAGTTTGCTGTCACTCACAATTACCATTAATTGTTATTACTCTGGAAAATAATAAGGCCAGGGTGGTTCCTTCGCATATAAAACTACCTCTCTAATACTGAAACCACTGTCATTCACATTTTTAGATCAACTTAGGTTAATTCAGTGTTAATAAAAATTGCTTCATAGATTTCAACAAATCCAACTAGGGAGACTGAACACATCCACAGAAACAAAAACCACTGTGGATATTAAAAGCACAGAAACCACACATAAAGGTCCTGGGCAGGAAGTGTTTGGAGGCTGGGAGAGTAGTAGGAAGGAAGATCATATGCACTCCTCATTTCCTGTACTTTGCTCTGCATGCAGCTTGGGCTCCAGATACCAGTAAAATCATTGACCTGCAGAGAGACAGCTGTTCTTACACCCTTACTGCTTGTGCCATTCTGTGTATTTCATTTCACATTCATGACAAAAATAGCCTAATCCATTAAAATGGTTGCATCTCATAACTTTCTCATCTACCTCTTCATTGGGTTTTCATACTGTAGAAGAAAAGCACAAAGGCTGGGCTGGACAGCTGAGGGAAGCACTGAGGGATCTGACAGTACCTACTTCCCTTTGGATTCTAAAGTTGCAGAAATATTTTTGCTGTCACTCTGGCTTCAGCCCCTCTTAAGTTCTTTCAGATGACTCTCATTCCTGTGCAGAAGTCACTATTACCTCCCCTAAAGCCAGAGCCCAGTCTCAGGGTATGCATTCCAGGCATAAAAAGACAGCACACAAGACTGATGCCCTGGCATTTCACACACCCATCTGTGGATTGCAGAAGCAGCCAGGAACCAAGTTGAATGCAATTCTTGGCAAATCCAACCACAAAAGCCAAATGCATGGAAACAAACCACTCCACCAACACTTACTCCTCCTTTTCCCATCAGCCTCATCTCGTGATAAGACAGTGATAACTTCTCCAAATTCTTAGCTTCTAGAACTTTGCTGATTCCTACTGTGCCACCCTGCATACAAAGGGATCCCCATTTCTTTGGCAGGAGGGAGGTAACAGGACTGCAGTGTCCAAAACCAGGATAGAGAAGCAGTTGTTGTGAACATCTTACCCAAAGAAGGGGAAAAACCCTGAATGGAGAAGGAGGAAGGCTTTACAAAGTATTTTCTCTGGCTGCCTACACAGAGATGGCAGAAGGAGAGTATTTACAAGCACTTTCACTTGCTGCCTGTGCAGGTCTCCAAGAGGGGGTTAAAGACTCATAGCAGCCACCCTGTCCTTGTGTGCCTGTTCACTACATACAAGCAGCAGCAAGTGAAAGCACTTGCTGCTGTATGTCACACTACCCAAATTCACTTCCTGCAGTGGTGGGACAGACTCTACATCTTTCTTCAAAGGAATCATATCAGTACTTTGTATCCTTTGGCTATCTTCTACTTTTAACAGATGCTAAGGAAAAAAAAAAAAAAGACGTTTTGACAATTTAATACAGAAATAAAATGGGTGGGAAACTGGGTGTCAGAACTACTAATGGCTGTTGTCTTTACAGGATTAAGGTGCACAAAAAG
Source organism: Polioptila caerulea (assembly GCA_013397295.1). NCBI lineage: Eukaryota > Metazoa > Chordata > Aves > Passeriformes > Certhiidae > Polioptila > Polioptila caerulea. Next base: position 2,340,579 of record VYXF01002425.1, read on the forward strand.
GCAAAGTCTAGATGAAAATGCTTTTTGATGTTTAATCCCCTGCAAGGTGGAATTTAAGCTTTAAAGACACATCCATGTGGCTATCAGAGACTCCAAGATGAAAGGCTCTGCCAACAGCACATTTAGGCTACAGGAATTAAATGTACATATCAGGAGAAAGACCTGATCATTAACAAGGGAACTGCTTTCAGATGACCCCATGGAGCATGTTACCTTTTCTTAATAAGTTCCAAGGCTGAACCTATGAATTCATCCTTCATTTTTTGTAGCTTAGCTCCATAGCTGGATAAGTCTGTGGCTTCTAACAGCAGCGATGAACAGCAAGAGGACTGGGCTTCAGAAGCCAGCGACTGCCCTGCAAGGTGGAGGACATCATTTAATTGTCTTGTCTCTCCTTTCTGCTGCTCATCACTGAAGATCTCCTGCCCAGCACTGTGTATTGCTCCTGCCTGTAGAGGTGATCGTGGAATAGGACTGGAGCAAATAGGGACTGGTGATGTATCTGGGATGGAGGTCTGGAAGGTTCTGTCCTTCACCTCAGGACTGCTCATCTTGAAACCATCCCATGTGGATGGGTTTTGGGAAAAGCCAACAGAGGTGTGGTTTTCATGAAATACATCATCATCCTCCTCTGCTGTGACAACAGGTTCATTCACAGCTTTGGTCTCTAAAGCTTCTGGACAGACATTCTTACTGTTTTCCTCCTCCAGTGTCTGGTTTGCAGGCAGACCCTTTTTTAAGCAATCCGCTGGCCCACTGCTGCTGTCAGATGAATTTCCCTCCTTACTTCTCATTTGCTTGAACTCCTCAAAAGTGGGTATGTAGAGCCTCCCTTTGCAGCAGCCTTTCTTGCTCCGTCCCAATGTGACTTTGCCATCGGTTTCCCCACTGTGCTGTTCTACGGTCTCTGCTGTTCTGGATTTGCTCATCTCATGGCTTTCCCCAGCATGCTGAAGGGGCAAACTGGGGGAGCTATTCTGCCTTCGGAGCTGAAGCCTCCTCTGAGCCTCCTGCTTGATGTCTTCTGGACTGATGATCCTGTGTGCAAAGCACAGTCCCTGCCCTGCTGCGAGGCTGTGCCTGAGAGCAGTGTGTTCCACCAGGACCGTGCAGCAGCTCACAGCACAGCCGTTCTTGCACTGCCGGCACACCTGGCATTCAAAGCACTCCTGGCCCATCAGCTCAGGCAGGGTCACCTGTGGGCGCACTGGCTTACAGGGCTCTGCCACCTTACTGCTGTGCAGCCTCAGCTTCTCCTTCAGCTCTTTTCTGGCATCCCCATGAAGGGCTCTTTCCTCTGCAGAAGGGAAGAGCCACTGAGGCACTTTGGCAAAGGGAGGGAGGAGCACATTCTGTGCGGATCGAGATGTCTGTTTAGCACGGAGAGAAAGGTTCCTCAGAGAGTCTGATGCGCTGTGTACTGGGGCCACATCCACACAGCCTTCTGTCCACTGACTGGTGCCTCTATAGCGGAAGATGATCTCGTTATCCAGGCTCCGGCAGTGAGAATACAGCCCACAGTCAGCAACTGTTGCCCAGTGAAGGTTTTCCACACTCCGATACATCCGGTTTTCCACAGGACTGGCCAAAGGTGCCTTGCCTGTGTGGCAGGCAAGAGTGTGGAAGTCCCCAGAAAAAATATGAGTGTCTAGGTTCTTTAGTGGATGCATGCTGCTAACTGAAAAATCCGTTAAGCCATGTTGTGCACAGAGCTGATTATTTTGGCAGCTCGAGATCACCCGGCAGTGTTCCTGTCTCTCATCAACACTGATGTATGTCATAGCAAATGCACATGGAGGCTCTAGGACAGTGGCGTCTAGGGGGAGAGGAGGGAGCTGGGCTGCCGCTTAGATGCCAGTCAATGTCCTCAGGCCACAGACAGCAAAGTGTGCTGCTGGGCACTCACATAAGAGAGCTCTCACATGGGTGGAGTCGCCATGCGTAGAAGACCTGTGAATGGAAGGAAAGATGAGTTACTGAGGCAGCCTGGTGCTGACTCGCAGGATGCAGCAGTGGGTCTGCTTCCAGGGTACGCAGAATCCAACACCAACAGCTTGTGCAGGAGCAGAGCAGTGTAACTGGGTGATGAGCCGTGGGGCTTGGGGCAGGGAAGCTTTTTCTTCTCCTGCCAAGCCAACAGTGGCCTTACACTAGCTGTCTGAATTTGGAGAAGTTTATCCTACCTACCCTCAGCAACTCCCTCACAATAATATTGCTCATCTCTAGAGACAAACGCTCAGAAATGCTTGCTGCAGGCTCAGCTTACTCACACAGCAGCACTAAGGAGATGGCAAGTTTACAAGAGATAGTGAGGTTCTTTCCCTCAAATGGGGTGCAGACAAGAGTGTATGAGCTAAGGGGGATGATGGGGCTGGGAAGGATGACATAACTGTGGTGTCCTTGAAGACTGAAGTAGCAAGGAGGAAGAAGAAGGCTGACAGGTGGTGGTTTTGTGCCTGACAGTCACATTGCAGCCCCTTATTGCTCTGATTGACCCTTCACGAGGAAGATACATATGGTTTATTGACTGCATATGGTAGCCAAGCATTGCCAAGGCCTTTCCAGTGCAGAGACAAAGGAATTTTACAGACTCACAAATGCACCCTCCTGACTCCTTAGCCACAGGCTCAAATGATCATCCTCCCATGACAGCTCAATGGAGGCCTCAAAAGAGAAAGCTGTGCTTTTCAAGGCTCCTCCTATGAGCTGTGTTTAGCACTGTAAGGCCCAGGGAATCTAAGTGACAAAATCACATGTTCAGAGTGGAGAATTAAATCCCTAAACTCCAGTTTTGGCCAGCAGGATGAAGGCTAAGTGGCTAAGTCCTTGCTGGAAGTGGATGGGGCCTCCTTACACTGAATGGTGAAACTCTAGATTTCTTTTAGGGATTTAGGCCTCATGGACTTGTCAGCAGTCACGGAAGACACCGGTGTCTGCTACAACCTAGTTCACTCCCTTCCCTGGCAATCAGAGGCAAAGGGAATGAGTGAGTGCCATATGTAAAGGACAGTAAGACTGGGCAGGGGATATGGGCTTGGCCTGAGATTCATAAAGGCAAGATAGACCTGGGATGGTGGGGCATGAGTCTTTAATAATTAGCCAGGCAAGAACCAACCAGGTTGAACACACAGGAAGAGGTCTTGGTAAAGCAAGACAGAACCACTTACAGCCTGGATTATTTGTTCTGTAGTGCACCTGGATTGTTCACATGTAGCCAACTATTCAGGCAGCACAGCCACCTTGATCAGGAGGGGAATGAAGAGTTTTGTTACTCCCTGAAGGCTAAGACACCACAGGCCCTTAGCCACGTGATGCACCAACAGACATCTATCTGAGGGGAAGTCTGAGCTTCTGTATTGCCTGGAAGACAATCTTGCTAACACACTGTGAGCTTGATTCATCCCTTGCTTAGAGTGGCTCAAATTAACATATGTTCCCTATGTTAATGAAATTATGTCTAATCTCATCCCAGAGAGGGAAGGCGGAACTGCTCTGTGGTTCGCCACTGAATTATGAACATAATTTCCATCCTTCATAAAGGCTAAAAATAAAAATTAAAACTAGCTCTCAAAGTGTGGCTGTTCCCCAAGATGTCACAGGCACTTCTCACCCGGTCTTCTCATGGTGGGGCTGGAGTTTCCCCTTCTTCATGGCTCTGGAGGAGCCCACAGGTGACAGCAGAGAAACGTGAGGATCAGGACTTTCTGTGCTCATAGGTTATAACACAATCTGTCGAGAAAGAGAGAATTATTTGATGTGAAAGCCAGTCACTGAACAGAGAGCATGGCTCCCAGTAGTGCCGAAGGGCTCCTGTGAGAAAGTGCTGTTAATAAAGGATGCCATGCCCTGTCAGGTTGGTCTGTGATCAGGTCACAGCCGCAGGAATAAAAGTCACCATGTACTTTTGGCACTATGCTTTCAGAACAAGAAGAAGGAGAAAACAGCCTTTGCTGCCATGAGAGCAGAGAATAAAGCTGCCCGTGCCCAAGGCAGGGAGTTACACAGAGTAAGGCCTGAAGAGAAAGCAAGGCCCATGTGAGGCAGGATCCTGGGCTGGACACTGGCTGGGCAGGCTCTGCATGTGTGCATGTGACAGCAAGGGGGCCAGAGAAGAAAGTGCACAGGAAGGGGCAGAAGCAGACAGGAGAAGAGCAAGGAAGGAGAGGCACAGAAACAGGGTGGGTGCTCCATTCACCAAGAGATGGGTAGCACTGAGAAGGAAATTGATCTTTGCCCTCGTGATTCTCTTCAGGCTCATAGACCCCTCAGGGTCATGTCAGGGCTCATAGACCCCTCTGTAGGCTACAGGTCAGCTACAGTGATGCCAGGCACAGGAGGTCAGGGACCACTCTGTCCCTGCCTGCTTAAGTGCACAGCACAGGCCATGCAGGGGGTTTTACATCGCTCCATTTCTCAGGGGAATGCCTCAAACCCTCCAGCAGGTGAGGGTATCCCTCTGCACTGCAGAGCAGCACAGGCCCATTCCCTCAGCAGCCATGGAAGGTGCCAGTGCCCTCAAGCACTGCCAGGCAGCAGGGACCTGCTGCTGCTTTGTCAGGGCAGGATTTTCCAGAAAATGTGTGTGAGATGGCAAAAGTCACTTTCAGGGAAGGAGCAGCTGGAAGAAACCCCCTGTGGGCACAGTGGGGCAGGCAGAGTGAGGGACAGAGAGCAGGAGCCAGAGGCAGGTTTGCAGAGCAGAGGAGCCAGAGAGGACAGAGAACAGCCAGAGCTGGCTGCAAGACAGCAGGGGACAGAGACTTTCCAGAGGAGGCTGTGCAAAGTTTGCTGACAAGTAGGCAAGAACCAAAATTTACCGGATTAAGTGCAGAAAAATAGGAATTTTGTTTCCAAGTAATTTATTTAATTATTTGTCACCCTTGAATGGGGGTGAATTCTCTTTCTCTGAAGTGATTTTTTTTTTGTTTAAATACTTCTAACACAGGAAGTCCCTCTGATACTTCCAGGAGAGCTCAGAGCAGCAGTGCACATGGATGTAGCTCACAGGTGGGTGTGCAAGGGGGTCTGGTGCCCTGGCTGGAGTGAAAGGGATCCTCAGAAATCAGTGAGTTCTGTTCCCCCAAACACCTGCAGGGCAGCTGTGGCGATCTCAAAACAGCCAGCTCAGGCAGCAGCACCTTTCTTTCCTGTCACTCCATTCTTGGAAGGACCATCTCTTTCCAGCTGAACTCTTGTGATGTTGCCTGTTCCCCCATGTCACCACCCTGAGGGCTGTGCACAGCATGTCAGGCAGCTAAGCTTAATTTCACTGAGCAGCCTAGGCAGCTGCTGCCCGAGTCATGACCTGGACAGGGGACTGGCTGAGGCACAGCCTCCTTCCCCCACTGCTCAGGGATGCTTGGAGCAGGAGAAAATCAGTGGTCTCTCTAATACACCAGGTAATTTGCCCCTGGCTTGTAACCATGAAACACTGAGTGTTTCTCCCTCCTTCCCCTGTTCTTGTGCTCCATGGCACACAGCAACTGCATCATAGCTTCAGCTCAGATGCCTGCATTAGCCAGGTCATTGATGCCCCATGATATAAAACATGTGCCTACACACTCAGCTCCCAGGTAACATGGCCACAAGCCTGTTGTAGGCAGTCTGCTGGAGAAGAGCACAAGATGGAGACAAAAAAAACCCCCAACAAGTTAATATGTTTCTGGTTGATAGGCTAGAGATGACCTTTGAGCACATCCTTGCAGACCCAAGGTACATACAGAGTATTTAGCTGCAGTCTTATATGGTCACCAACAAAGAAACATTGGGAACCACAGCAACTTGAAACTTTGTCCTCCCACCACCTCAGAGCTGTAAGTACATACTATAGCTACAGCAGGTGGTTCCAGGTATTGACTACCAAAGGTCAACAAAGTGTGAGGCACTGGAAGGAAAGAAGAAAATGCTGATTTCTTACATGGTGACCCAACTGTGGCTCCTAATTTACCCTCTCCTAAAGGTACACAGCAGCCCCAATGTATCCTCTGGTCTTCTCCAGTTAGACCAAGCTCTGACTTTCCCATTCTTTGTCACTCCCCAGTGTGTGTGAGCACTGTGGATTGATGCTATGCTCCATCGTTTACCTGCCCGGATACTTCCAGGCAGTCCTGTCCACATTTATCCAAAGCTCAGGCCTTATTCTGGACCCACAATCCTCCATGCCAATGGTCACTTATTCCAGGCCAAATAGCAAAGCACAGTTTAGTGCTGGCTGCTGTTGCAGCACATCACTACTCCTCAATCACATTGTCTGTGAAACATTTGCCTGTTCCCTGGCTCAAGGACCAAAAGGCTTCTAGTGCTTATGAGCCTCATGCCTTAAGTGAGCATAAGACTAAGGGCAATGTGTGCTCAGCTTATTTTCTACCATGTGATTCCGTTTAATCAACTTCTTCACTACTCTGATAAGTGCTTGCTTGGAGACTTGCCACTAACCTTAATTTTCCTGTAAAATCCTCCCCAAGAACTTATTTCTGAAGGATTAAAGCTTGAAGGATAAATTATTTCTTCCCAAACACATCAGAACCGTTCTGCCTGGCTGACCTTCCCAGCAAAACACGAGACAAAGTGTCAGGAGGATGAAGTAGGCAGGCACAGGATAAGTAGCTCATTACTGATGAAAAACACTGTTGAGAAGACCAGACATGTTCAAGGACTCCCAGAATATCAGGACAAGGGATCACAGAGCCTCACAAGGCCTCAGAAAAAGAGGCCACCAAATCTGGCAGGGCTGAGTAGGTTTACTGGTGCTGCTTTGCAGAGTTCACTGCAGCAAGATTTGCTCAATAGACTCATCAAACATGGACATTTGTTCCATGAAATGGTGGAGAGCAGCTTGCTATTCTCCTGCCTGATCAGAGACATCAAGTGAGACTGGTACATTTTCCACTCTCCACATTTACAACATTTCAGTCACAAACAAATGAGCTTCCGAGTCATGGCCACCACACCAAACTCCTGCTTCCAAGGGAGGGGAATAACTGCAGATCCTTACTCCATCTTGAAATAAGAGATCACACAAACCTTCAGCTTTTATTCTAATGTCTCTGCATTAGGTTTTGCAAATTGCAGCACTGAACAGAGGTTGGTTTATTCTGGACTACAATCTCCCTTTTATTTCAGAGATCCAGCCAGCTAGAGGGATGTGAACAGCACATTTCAAAGAGCTATACAAAGGATTTTAGCAAGCTATTTTACTGCTGTGAGTTTTGTGCAATCTGATACAGCAAACCTCATGGCCACAGCATGATCTGCTTACTGCCACATCATGCACATCACTTCAGCTGCTTAGCAGAACACCAGCAGTCTCAAGGGAAAGAATGCCAGATGTTTTATTTTTTTCGTATTAAAGGTTAACAAGAAAAAGAAAAGTGCCTTGGTTGTATTTGCTTTCTTAGCTGTTCTTAACCAGTGCTGTGCTGCAGAAACCGGCTGATGAAGATAAGGTGACTGCAATTAAATTTCGTGGGGTTTTTTTTTGTCTGTTGTAGCAGCTGAAACAGGAACACAGTTTATACAGTGTCTGTTAATAGCAGCAGGAGAGGTACAGCCACAGTAGTTCTCTAAACCAGTACAATTTCCTGGGTTTCTTTCTCCTTCCTAGGGTAAAAAGCTAACTATAACTTTTCCTGAGTTTACAGGATTATCACTGCTTTCATTGTCCTCTGCACAGCATAAATTGGGATTGCTAACAAGAGGAACAACTGCCAGATTGATTTCTAAACCAGGTAATAAAGGGAAAACAATAACCTTTATAGTCTGCTCACTGATTTATAGTCCCTGCATTCTCACCTTAAGCATAAGCAAGAACCACAAAGTGTCAGAGACAGCTTGGCATGGTGAACCCCTGAAGACACTGTACAGCCCAGTGTCAAGAGGCTGCTGAGAGCACAGGCAATGGCATTAAATTCTGCTGTGTTATGAGCTGCTTGCTTCACCATCTGATATTGTCTAGCCATTTTTCTCCTTTCACTTCTCTTTTCCTAATCCTTTTTGGGATTTTTTTTTTCTGCTTCTCCAAGTCTTCCTCCATCCCACTGCATTCAACACAACACAACAACTTGTCCAGAAAAATTGGTCTTGGCCATGGTCAGGGCTGGCTGGTCAGAGCAGCCCAAAGGGCACACATGTGCCAGCCAGATGTGTCACAGAGGAATCTGTCCACAGTATCTGCTGATCACCAGGAACATCCTGCTATGGATCAGCTCAGTTCCAACAGGGAGAGTGTAGGAATCACCATAACTTCATGTGAGTTTCTATTTGGGCCAGATTGGCTCTGAAACAGTCTCAAGGCAGAAGAAAAACTACTCTCAAAATTTTATCAACTCACTTAAGTATTCTTGGCTCCTTTTCTGTGGGATTTTTAAGCTGTTTGGGAACTATTTTTATTGACATAAAAGGTTTCACCTGAGAAGCCCTACTGCTCCACACGCCTGTGCACTTGGCAGCAGTGCCTTTGACGAATTTTTCTGGCTGTTGTCTTAGTCTGAGCAGCTTCTAGGTCAGTTGTCATGTCCCAACATGGCTTTCCCCTTGTGTTCCTCCTTCAAAAAGGCTGTGATGAAGTGAGGCTTCCAGCCTACCTCCAAGGGTAGGCATTCCAGCACACTAATTTCAACTAGCATACGTGCAAGGTAATCTGTGTTCCCCCTTGATTCCCTGCTTTGGGAATCCTCCTTCTGTCTCACCAATGCACCACTCAATCTCTTGGACAATATTGCTCCAACAGTCCTGCTGATGATGCAGCAGAGGGACAGGAGCTTCAGAGGATTAACATTCATCTTGCAGCAGAGGAAGGCTGAGTGGGTTGATTCTGTAACAAATGCTCCTGGAGACACCAGTGTGACACCCCCATTAAGTGCCCCAGCTGGAGTTGCTGTCATCATCAGCTGTGAAGCATCCCAAGAGATGGCAGCACTCACCATCCACCAAGCTTTCAGTGACTCAACACACTGGTTGACCACAAAGCTCCTTTGGATGACTTCCTCTCAGCAGGAAGCAAGTTCCATTTGCAATGAAGTCCTCTCGTGGGACAGATCACCCCCAGCACCTCTGAACCTGCAGGGCACATCTGATTGACAGATGCTGCCCTTGCCTGTAACACTGTGAGCCACTCTGCTCCCCTCTTACAGCTGGAGAAGGAATCCACAGGGTCACACCGAAGCAGAGACAATGCTCAGGCTTGAGTTAGCCGATGTTCAGGACTCAGGTGGTGTCCCCTGACCTGTGCAGACACTGTGAACCAAGCATTCCCAGGCCTTTGGGCCAGGCAGAGCAGATCTTGCCCACCACCCACCTTGGTCCTGGCATACACACACCACACTCACTATTGGCCTTATGAGCAGCAGACACGATCTGAGCACAGGCTCTGACTTGCTCCTTACCCAGCAAAGACACAGGCAGTTCTCAGAGGCAAACCTGAGCCAGGAAAACCTACCCATCCCCTTGTGAGATCTGGGAATTACATAAAGCCGTATGTCAGCTCACTTTACAACCTGGCACCTCCACTTCTCCTTCAAATTCCCACTCTGCCTAGGTATAACACCAGCACTAACTGCAGAAAATGGTTCCAATATGGCTACAAATGAATTTGTTACTTCTTGGGAAGTGGAGTGAAGAAAAGGTCAAGGCCGTGACCTGAAGCTCAGTCCCAGCAAAGGGTCCAACATCAGTTGTGATTTCCCAGTGCCAGCTCCAGACTGCTCCCCTCTGGCTCCCTGCCAGAGCTGTGCCCCAGCCCAGCCCTGCTATGCTCAGTCACTGACTCACACGCCTTTGTGAGGCAGCCCAGGACCGGCAGCCCAGTGCTCTGCCTCCAGCTGTGGTCAGCAGCACGTCCTTCTGGAAAGAGCAACACAGATGGAGCACGTCTGCAGCTGAAAAATGATGAGGTGGGGAACTCCACCTCAGATCATCTAAAACTGTCTTGATCCTCTCTGCATGTGTTTGAGGAAAGCAGAAGGGACAGTGCAAAAAAAGCAGGGCACAATGGGTCAGTTGAATAGGAGAACTGACAGGGAGAAGTAAATCAAGGCAGTAGCAGGAAAGGGCTGGCTGCTCCCTTCCCCTTGCAGCATGTGAGGAGGATCAACAGAGCCTTCACCTAAGCTGAATGTTATCATCTTTTGTGCATTGAAGACCAGCATTTCAACTCACCATTTTCATTCACTTTCTGGCAAGAAAGAGATAAAAAGACAAGTCAGCCTTAATGGGAAAAATAAAATCAAGTCCTTTTTTAATACCGTCATTGAACTGATGATTTAATCTCATGATTTGCTGAGCCTGAGCCATGATGCTGGATTTCTTTCAGGGTGGAAATACCCCTGGCTGAACTAGCAACACATGACTATCAGGGCACACAGAAGCATAGCACTTCCCATGCCCTATTACATTGCTCCCACAGTCCCAGGACAACAGAAAACCAGTCCCATGCAGTTGGTTCCCTCAGGGTAGCTGAAGGTATTCCTTCTTCTTTGTTCTAAGATTGTCCCAAGAGTCTCAGCCTGATCCTTAAAAAAATGCATAGGGCACAGGAAAGAAATCACACCCTAATTCTAAGAATAAGCTGTATGTTGGAAGTTCCTACTCCCTTCCTTGTACTAGGAAAACGTTTTTTGTAGCACAACCACAAATATTAAACTTTGAGTGCACTAGTGGCTTACTGCATCAGTCTTTCCAACCAGGCAATATGAACCTTGGTTCCCATCTCACTAGTGGGGAAAGAAGCCCCACAGCATAATTCTGTTGATCTCAGTTCATTAATGTGGCACTGGAAGCCACTCCAGCACTCCCCAAAGGTTAGGGCAGGTGGATGAGCAGAGCTCTTCCATGCCAGCAACACATGTGAGATCAGAAAGAGATCGGGGGGAGGAATGAGGTGTTGAGGATGGTGAGGGAGATGTACAATCTCATCCTACACCTTGCTTGGTTACATCCCAAAGCTGCCAGGCACTGTATAATCCTGTGATATGACAGAGGCAGGTTTGCCATGAGGAGATGTGGATGACAGCAGTGCCAGTAGTCCTGGCAGGGTGTGGATGGCCACGGGCAGTAACACTTCCTGATCCTTTGGCTCTGGAGGCACCCAGCAATGCTCCTACAGAAAACCAGGCAGGACTGTGCCTGCCAGCTATCTCAGCTGAGGGATGTATCCTCAGAAGGTCCAGCACTGCATGTTGCCCACTACGAGGCAGTGGGAGTCCTGACAGAGAGCTGGTGCAGCTGGCCAGGCTCCACCTCCGCATCAGTCCCAAGGAACATTACAAGCTCTTCCCTACCTACCAAAGAGAATTTACTTTCTTCTTTTTCACAGATTTTTCAACTCCTCCCATGGGCCTCTCTAAACAACTCCCTCCCTTTCAGATGCTGATGCTTTTCAGCTGATTAAACTGTGGACCAGACCATGAGCTGGGTGTAAATCGGTATTGCTTGTCAATGCTAATTTACACCTGCTGAGAATTCCTCTTCCTTCACCATTTAGCAGAATTATATGACATGTCTTTTATCTCCCCTCACAGTTTAGCCTGCCATTCCCCTTTCCTGGCCCCCAAGCCTCTCACTTTGCTCTGAACTCCCTGGAGGTTTACAGGATAAGTTGCTTATTTGCAATGTAAAATGTCTTTTAGAACCACAGCCCCATGCAAACAAACCCAAGAGAGGCACATTTATCCCTACTTGTGCAACAAATCCAGTCCCATCTTTTCCTGGCAGCAGTTCCCTAAGCACACACTGCACAGGACTTGCTAAAGGAAGAAATATGTCCCTTACTGCCATTACACAATGCAGGACTTCTCTGGGGAGATGCAGAGGATGGAGAATGAAAGGATTGATTCCACAGAGACCCTGAGCTCTTTCCTTTCTCATTCAAACTGATGGTGATGGCTCTCCACACAGATCAGCACCCTGTAGATTCTGACTGTCAATAGGCAGGATACCATTAATGACTTCTTGTTGCTATGGTGATATTGATGGATAGTCCATAGCGTGGGTGGGAATCCTGGGAAAGCTAGCAGGAAAAAAAAAAAAGAAGTGGGTCAACAAAAAAAGTGAGTTTGCCCACAAATAGGCAATTATGTGACATACTTGATGAATTCGGTGGCACTTCACACCTCTGGCCTCCTCCTGCCTCCTACAAGAACAGCACGGTGTTCTGCAGGGCCAGTGCAAACACTCCTGCTCGCAGCAGGGCTCTGGTGCAGAGATGCAGTGCTGCGAGTGGATTTCATTACTAGGCATTACTTTTGCAGCTTCACCCTGGCAATTCCTTTCACATACAGAGTGAAAATCTTGGCTCCAGTAAAATCACTTGGACCTGTGCCAGTGGGCACAGAGCCAGGATTTCCCCCAGCTCTCAGGATGCCTTATCGCAAGTGACAATTTCATTCAGCTGCCTCGATAGCCACTGGGAACCCCCTGCCTCTCCAGAGCTGTTTCAGGCGTGGAAGAGCCACTGTTGCAGTTTTTTGCTGTATTTCACTGAGGATCAGTGCTGTGCTCTCTTTGAAGGCACTGTCACAGGCTGTCTCTCTGCTTCCTACTTTGCAATGTGCAGTTCAGAGCAACCTTCCACCTTTCACCCCAACCAAGTGACTACTGGAAATGACAGGCTGGGCTCCAGTCACAATTGTGTCTTTGCACAAGTGTTCTTGGGATTTGGGCCACAGGAGCCATCTTCCTAAAATAACACTTCTCTCTGACCTTGCTTTCTGTGGGAAAATCATTCTTAATTAATTAATGTGCCTAATTGGTGGCACATTAATGAAGAGGTGATAAAGCTCCAGTGGAACTCCCTCTTTCTCTACAGATGCTATTTATCTAAGCCCACCAATGAATGCACAAACTGCAAGATGCCTTGTTTTGGGGGAGATTTTAGTATGATTAGCAAATTTTAAGAGTATGCTTTTTGTCTTAGCAAAGACTCTTGTCTTTTCTGCTTTGCTTTATGTCTAGGAGTACATACAAATTTACTAAAGAACCTTTTATTCCTAACAGTAGTACCACTCCAGGCATGTATCACTCCATCCCCGGATGGGCACTCTTAATCCAGAAAGTTTCTACTTGTTTGGATCTGTTATTACAGAAGAATTATATCCACAGGGAAGCCTTATCTATAGCAATACCATTACATAGATAGTTTTGCCAGTAAATGCCCTAGTGCAGATCAGATCCGATGGATGTGTCAGCTTTTCCCTCTATTTGTGTGTTCAGATCCTTTGCCCCCATGTGAACTCAAAAACTGGAAATAAAATTACCTTGCTCCTCTCTTTTGCATCTTTTGATATCCCTAGTTCCAATGGTCTACAGAGTCTGAAAGCACTTTGAATCAGGAACAGATCCCAAGAGAAACATTCAGTTCCTTTCTCTACGTTACACGTAGCTCTTCATCAAATTTACTGGGTGAGGTTCCTAAGCACATGGAGGGAGGACCAGCACTGACAGAGGGTCCCTCTTGTATAGCAACCCTTTGATCAGACTGACAGCATCATTTATTTGCTTTTGTTTCATATTCGTCAATGCTCCAGTAAGTTATTTTTCCCCAGCTGATTATCAAAGACTGCCCTTTCAAGTTGGATTTGCACCTCTTCCCTTCCCCTCCATTTCAATTAGCTATGGAAATTACTTGGATTTTCTTTTTCTGTCTCCTGTTGCCTGCCTGTCTATATGAGAGGCTTTAGGAACACTGATGGCTGTAGAGACCTCCAGTTGATGTCCTCCCTGTAGGAAATGTTATGACTTGCAATTAGCACATCTAAGTGCCCTGCCTGACCTGCTGCTGGCCAGGGTGGAGAGCACAGACACAGCTGCAATGTCCTGCCTTTTCCCCAGCTAGGAGCAAGGGGATGGAGGGCTGTGAGTGCTATGGATGGAAGAAAGGAGGTACCACCACAAACTGGTAGGGACAGACAAGGACAGACAAACTGGTTTACTGCACTGGGAGACAGAAGCTGATAGGAACATAAAAGCTTATTGAAATAGGATCTCTGCCTGTGGGGAGCTGCTGTTCTGCTGCGTTTGCAGCTATCACTTTTCTGCAAACAATTCTGTGACTGCAGAGACACAACAGGCAGTGAACTGCCCAGAGCAGCTTAGGGCTGAGCAGAAATGGCATTTGGACTAGGCTGGAGCTCTGGGTTCCTCCACTTGGAGAAGCATGGATAAATGTCTTTAGGCACAAATCCCAGCACACTGGGAGGAGCACAAATTCTACAGGGCAGCTTTCCAAGTGTGATTTGCCCTAAACAGATGATCACCAAAGGTTTCTCAGATCACAATATCAAGACTTAAAAACACATCAGATATGTTCAAAATAGGAGAATCACTCCAAGTGACCCCACAGAAACAGGATTTGGAGAGATCAGACTGGAGGCAATACAGATCCATGGGATTTCTCACCACACACAAGTCTCCCATAGACACATCATAGTTTACTGGAGATGCTTTAAAGTCGTCATTAACAAACAAATTCTAAGACTCATTAATACCAATGCATATACTCTTGGGATGTTCCTAACCACATCTATATATTCTAACTTATCAACATTGCCATGGGACTCTTTGTTTTTAGTTTTCTGCCAGACCCTACACTATAGTGAAAAGTGATGGAAGAGGAGGCAGGACATGCCCCTTTGTTTAAAGTCAGCTGTAAGAAAATGTTTTGCTCAGATGTACTGGATACTTTGTGCAAGCTGCATCTTCATGCAGGGCAGGTTTGCAACTGCACATGTAACATGGTGAAGAAAAGAATAAATGCAGCAATTTTGCAGCTCTTCCTAAGGGAGTGAGGGAGAAGGATAGTGAATCAGATTCCTTCTGCATGTGCTACTGGTCCTGAATACTGCCTACATCATATAGACCCCGTGACATTAAGTGCCATGAAGACCCACCCTGGCTCCAGAATCACAAGACACTCCATGTCACTTCTTATGCCAGTAACTTGCTGCAGGTCTGAAGCAGGTCTGAAGCTGGCAGTTCTCCAACCAGCTCTGGGTTCTCACAGCCTGAGTTAGGTATCATTACTTCCATGCCAATTTGCAAAATATTCCAAGACCCTAATGAAAGTCACTACATTCTTGTTAATATTTTTTTTTTTTTTTTTTGTGCAATTGGGAAAAAATAAGACACAGATCATATTAGCTGATGAGAGTTCTTGCATGCACATTAATTTTACCAAAGTAGTGCTAAAAACTGAACCAACTTGCCTCGCAGGCAACCAGCCAGGTTTTTTTTTAAGAACACAGCACCCAATGTGTGCAGCCTTTGTGGTTGTCACAAAGTACACACACCTACCCAAAGTTGCATAGCAAGGAGGCAAAACCACACTATTGATACAACTTTGTAATACCAATCAAAAAAGAGGAAACATTCTCCATGCAGACATCTAATCCCTCATGGGAAACAGACAAGAACCCTTTGTGAACACCTATTTTAAGGAGTACTCCGAGAAGATACAGTGGAGATGCTGCAGCCAACAATGTAGTAAGTCTCATGCAACACAGCATCTCAGAAAAGAATTTCACCTCAATCTCACAAGTACTGTCCATCAACAATTCCTGCATGTATCTAGAACACCTCAGAAAGTTTAATTACCACTTAAGAAATGGAAGACTAAATGAGCTATGTGACATTTCCCACCCCAGACCCTGTAGGTCAGCATTATTTAAGACAACGGGGAGCTTGAAAAACTAAACATTAGTGTTGGCAGATGAACAGATGGATGGATTGCTGCCAACATAATCCATCTTCCCAGTTGCCTCCATAGGACTGGGTGACATTCAAAGCTAACTACTTCCCTATGCAAAGAGAAATGCAGGCAATGCAATGAGTAGGCTTTAAAAAGGACTCATCAGCTGGCAGGGCCAGTGGCAAAATGCTTTATGGCTGCTGCTTAATGTGCAGGTGAGGCTGTAAGAAAGAGGCATCAGGCTGTGACAGAAGATGGGACTGTAGTGACCACAGTGGATTAGCTGTAAAACAACCTCTGGGCAAGTTGTAAAAATCTGTCAGGATGCTGTCATTGTTTCTTTGTGCATAAGAGGTCTAAATCTAATTAACCTTTTAATCAGAGCAGATAAAATTGTGGTATTATCATCAAAGAGGATGCCTTATCTACGTCTTCATGAAAAATTTCCATCTCTGCTCAACTTGGATTTTTTTTTTTTTTTTTGCTTGAGGGTCTATGAGTAAATTCCCCAAACACTAAAAAATAAAATAAGAGTCAAGCAGGAGATGGTTTAACATAGCCAGCTACTATGCAGATATTAGCTCATCTGATGCCAGATGGGACTCAGTCTAGAACTTTCAGATCCAGCTCAAATACCTGTTGCCTGAGCACAGGGGAAGTTTCTGCTCCCTGACTGGGACAGGCACAACAGGAGCTGTGACAGACTGTGCCAGTATCAATTGTGTCACCATGTCCTGACAGACGACACTGAAGCCCACAAACTCCTACATACCCAGGACTTTCTGGTGTTCTGCAAAGATTCAAAAAAAAAAGTAAAATACTCTCCTACATCTACTATTTATAACAGGCTGTTCTGTCACCCACTAGACTACAACACAACATTTCTAAATTGACGCAAATAACTCTGACATGTACCTTTGTTTTAAATGGACCCCAAAGAATAAAGGTTGCTGTCTCTGAATGGTCTGCAGATAAGACTGTGTGTTGTGGGGATTTTCTCACAATGGCTGAAGTCTTCAAGATTTCCTACATCTGCTGGCAAACACTAGTACTGTTGACAAAGCCAGCACAAGCAAGTGCAGAAAATAACCCAGTTCAAGATCTGAACCTGGGACTCCAGATAATGAAGCTTCCTGACTAACTCACTGGCACATCTGCTTCACTGAACTTGCCTGTGTAATCTGAACCAAAAACCCCACTCACTTCCATTTACTATTGCCCATATGCCACCTCTAAATATACTAGCATATTAGCATTTAGGCAACATTCAGTACAAAATCCATATGGCTCCTTTCAGCAAAGAGCAACAAGGATAAATTGCAAACTGAGTCTGGAGATGGAGCTTCTAAAGACTCCTCTCTAAGCACCATGCAACATTTGCTGTAGATGGACAGTGGTGGAAGAGTTGTTCCAACCTGCTCCAGATGGACATTTTCTTTCCTGCATGAAGCTAAAATGTATTTCTTTTCTATGAAATGTCTCCTAGTGATCCCTTTGGAACACTATTTGGGTGGCAGAGCAGATCCAAGCCTAGACTGAGGAGTGTTGTACAGCTGTCTCTAATTACCTTCACCAGCCTCATATGGGACCTCCACCCTTGCTCCTGCCACTCATTGGCCCGGCAGCTGCATTTAAGCCCTTGCCCCAGCCCTTACTTGGCTTATGCTCTGTGTGTGTGTGCTTGTTCTGACCTGCTTGGCTTTACTTCTTGGGTGACATCAGAGCTGTGTTGGAGCTATGGGTTTCTCTGTTGGATCAAAAAAGATCCAATCATGGGACCGACTCTCCCTTGCCTGTTTAGGTGCAGAGGGACTGTGCCCCTTTTCCAAGGTTTCTGTCTGAACCTGCCCTGTTGTCTGGCAGAGTTCCTTCCAGGAGATGTCCATCCTTGCCTGCTTTCTGACAGGGAGTTTTCCAAACCCTTGAAATTGGTGAGTACTATCCACAGTTGAATAGAAGAAAGAAATGTTCCCATGGAATGAGTGAGTAGAAAATCAAGAGTTTTTAAAGCTCCCCTGCTGTGACTGCTGTAGGGTGACCTTCCAGGGTGTAGGAGCAAAGCAACTCAAGCCTGTCACACTTGGCCCTCTGACTGTTAACAATTTGCTGTAACAGATAGAGAGTAAATATAGGCTGGCTGTCACTGCCTGAATCACAGGAATAAAATGTGAACTTCTTCTACCTCAACCATCAAGACTCTAAGACCATTAAACTTTCCTACACACTGAAAGAAAAAGGTTCCATGTCTCTAAGAGGCTGCAGCCAGAGAAGTCAGGGGCCTTGTGCTGCTGTTGCTCTTAGTCTTTTAGATGATGGGCTCTTAACTCCACAAATTGTTGTATCCCTTGTGGACACATGCTGTGTTAGACTTAATCCTGACAGATAGCAAGGAATTGATCAGAGAAATAAAACATAACTGGTTGCTTAGTTACCAATGATCACTACACAGTTACATTTGCTGTGTGCAAACAGAGCCCCGTACAAACCAATTACCCCTCATTACAACTCTAAAATGTCAGCTTCAGAGAGCTGAAAACAACTGAGCCAGGTAATAAAGGGGAATTTGAGTAAAAAAATACAAATTATAATTGGGAACTTTTTTCCCCCCGAAATGTTCAAATAGCCACTATCCCGTGGCTGAGGAAAGTAAATCTATTGGTTTGAAAAATAGGATTCTTGTTTATTGTGAAAATGAAAGCAAGCATATTATGTGTGTGAACACTGGGAGAGTAAAAAGTAGCAAATAAAAATGGCAAGCTAAGAATTGCACAAAAATGATTGAGGGGAAAAAGACACAGGGAGAATTAAAGTGCTTCAGGATTAATGATGGTATAAAGGAGCTGAAATACTTTGGGTCCAAATAACAGCATGGTATAACTCCAAAAATAAAGTGGGGGGTGTGATGATTAGGGGGAATGGCTTAGGTATGGGAAGTAGCCCTGTGTCTATGTGAGGCAGACTTGAAGAGCCAGCAGGTGCAATGGTTGCAGGATCTGCAAACATCCTTCCCACTTCTTGAAACACAGATATATGGCTATTGCTACTTAACACACTGTGAGGAGCCACCCTCTATTCTTTTATGGTCCATCCCCAAAGAGTAAATCAATAAATCTCTCATAATTGTGACCTTCCTTTCGTGAGGTCTTTCATCTGTCAATCAAACTGAGCTTTGGTGCCAGCTCTGTGGGTAAACTGCTGTGCTTGGATGCCTCACCAGCAGCACATTCATGAGGTGCTGCAGGTTAGATACTCCTGGACTAATCCATGCACTGAATTTATCACCAGGACTGTAAACAATTCATTCTTAGGATTACTTGTGTCCATCCTCTCTCCTTCTCAGAAGTTAATCTTCTCTCTCCTAAAACATATGATAGTAAAAGCACCTATGGAGATTTCTGCTTTTCCTGCATGTGCTGTAAAGTGCATCTATCTGATCATGTCCTCATGACAATGTAAGTTCTCAGAATACAGCACAGTCAGAGCTGGATGCAGCCACAGTAGAAACGGGTTTGGGCTGAACACTCTGCTTCTCTCCAGTAAAAACTGCATGTCTTCTGTACAGGAGGGATACCCTAAGTGCTAAATCCTCTACAAGACCTGGGCTGGAAAAATACCCTACCCTGGGTGACCTGCAGTTTACAGAGGAGAAGAGAAAGACTCATTTCTTACTTTCTCACCTCTTTATGCAGTGCAGCACAATGTAGTAAAAATAAATTCTACAGGGGATGAAGAGCAGCTTTTTGCCTTTGACTCCATTATGAAATTAGTTTCTATGTGTCCAGGAGAGAAGCAAAAAACAGAATGAGCAATTTTGAGATTGATAATGAACAGAGAGAAGTGTCTATTCAAGAGATGTACAGAAAGTGCTACAAGTGCTTCAGTGTCAGGAAGCATTTTCTGTTGATGAGTTTGAGCAGAAGCTCAGGGAAAGACACTTCACAACACTCACCAGCTCAGTATTGGTTGTGGAAGCTATTGCTCTGTGAAGAAGCTTAGCAGCCTGGATGGGATGTCTGCAGTATAGGAGAGATGTTGCTTGTGTTTACATTAATAGTTGTGTATGCATTAATAGTGTGTTACAATGTGTTACATTGATGGCTGATCCACACAGGCGCTTCCTAAATGGGATTGGTTCATAAACATCACAGTGTGCCTGCTCTGCTTAGAGAGGTAGGAACAATTCCATGAGAGTGAGTCTGTGTGAAAGATGGGAAGTGCCTCTCAGCTGCTGTGGCGTTCAGGCCATGTGCCTGAAGGGCTACACTCTGCTCTGGGGGTCAGCAGGTAGCCGCTGAGTTTGTTTCTGTAGATGGAAAGCCATCTTCCCTGTGCAAAGACAGAGTTTTGTGATCTCCTGGGAGATGGGGGAGTTCTGTTGTCTCTTCTGCTCACTGTAGATCTACCCCAAGTTAGCACTGTCTGCTGCTAATCCCTTGGTTATTATCAAGGCCCTCAGGTATGTAAACCTGGACCAAATGAAAAAGGCCCCAAGAAATAATGGGCTTACCTCATCATATCCCAGCTGGCAGCATTGCTGAGAACATGGTGGAAAACTTGATTTATTAAAATTGATGAAGGAACTGGCTAGTCTTGAATAATTCATTACATATCAGCTGCTGCTGAGGTAATAGGAGCTCAGCAAGATCCTCTTTAGCACTGCACAGTGCCTAAAATCTTTAAATAAGATGAAGTCAAAGATTGGCTAGTTAAAGATTGAAGGGCTTTCTTCATGTGAAGTGAGAGGCCCTGGTTCCTGGTGCTGAGGTCATCCTGCTGTGAAAATCACCCACTTCTCTCAAATGGAAGCCAGCCTCCTAATGTCACTGATATTTGCCAGGGCATGAAACATTCTGCCTCAGCCATCAACTTCTGCAGAATAGAATGGCTCCATTTTCCACAATTCTTACTGGAATCAGGTTTAGTTTTCAATATTCACCACAAGCTAGGGATGTCTGAAGGTGTTGGCTTGCTTTTCTGATCATTATGCTTGAAAATAAATCAGCCTGCTATGCTAAAAAGTAGGCACTACTATTTGAGTACACAGATCTTGAGGTGCAATCTCTGCTGCTGCTCAGGGCTTTTGTCAGCACCAGCAGAATCAAATTACCCACAGCCTGGGCAGTGGCTGGGCTGGATTTTGGAAGAAAGTCAGAAGCCCTGGAACAGAATCCTGCTAACTTAATCTGGTCCCACTTGATGAACCAAGAGTTCTTTGTCAACTCCACTGATGTCAATGGTAAAACCCTGGATAAACATACTGTAAAGCAGCAGCAAATAAGGCACTGTAATAAGATGGCTGATTCTTCTCTTCCTGTATGTCTTCCTGCAGTGGTCAGAGGAATTGTAGTTAATAAACAAAGAGGAAAAACCAATTAATGTAATGAACATATTCCTGCTTCCCAGCTGCTGGTACAGGATCTCCACTCTCCACAGCTATAGACCCTCCCTGAAGTCCACTGCTTTCTCTTTCCAGCTGGTGATGATGGAAACTGGCCTCACAGGCAGTACCATTGTCAGCTCCAGCTCTGGTTTGCATCGCCTTCCTTTGTCCCCCGCCAGGCTCTGAGGAATTTGTGAGGCACTGATGGTACAGCACCTCTAGATCATTAAGACAGCTCGACACAAGACAGCCTTTGACTTAAGATCCTCATGAATACAAAGACTGTGATGCCTTGTTGATTTCCTCAAGCCAAATTTTACTTCCAGATGTCATTTCTGTTTCAGCCAGAGCAGATTATTTTAGCTAGGCCTCAAGTGTCTGAAGTATGTTAATAAAGGTACTCTGATGTACTACTGGCATCATGAGACATTTGACACAGCACCAGAAGACTGTTGGTTTCCTTTCCTCTCCAAAAATACTGCTCCATCTGTGATCACATCCAACACCTGTGAAAGTGTTTTAAAAATTAAAACTAACTCGCCCTTGCCTTGAAATGGAGGCAGCACTTTCTCTTCCTGCTGTCTGTTAATAACCTTTCTGCAGGAGGTCACAGGACATTGATTTACACTCCTGAGATTTTTGTGGACATAGGTTAAGATCATTTGGAGAAGCCACAAACTGAAGTTGTGACTTCTCACCCTGAAGTGTGTGAATGAAGCAAATACTGAAACTCTCACAGCTGCAGAGTGGGAGATGCTGTGAGCAAACTGTAACTTGGTAACATATGAGACTCATGCCTGGTCCCTGATCTCCTGAGACAAGACATTCCAATTCCTGTGTTTCAGCTCTATTACCTGTAAGAGGCCGAAATAAAACTACCTTCCAGCATCTGCAAGAACTCTTCTGGCAGTCTCTGAGAACCAAGTAAAGTCAGGTAAGGTTTCCCAAAACTGAAGTGTAATTACTCGAAATTAACTTAATTCTGAGACCTGTGCTCAGGTGTAAGAGCTCCAAACCACTGTCTGAGCACAAGCTGGCACGGCCCAGGGATATGTGCCCTGAGGGACACTGTGCCTTCCCCTCTGAAGTGGCAAGGACAGGATTATGGTTTCAAAAGACCAGTCCACGACCCATACATGCCTCTGTTTACCCACCACCAGCATAACTGTGTGTGTGGTTCTGTCTTTGTAGCTGCTTTTGATCTTTCATCATTGTTTTCTTCTCCTTTTCCTTCTTTCTTGCCTTTTTTTTTTTTTAAACCATCATCTGTTCTCTTCTGGAAAAGGGCACCTGACCAGTGATGAAGCACAATTGCCTTGGGAGCTGGTTTAGGAGGCAGAGTGCCCCTCTGACCTGCCAGACATCAGCAGTTGCTGTGTGGCTTCCTTTGCTTTGTTCCTGCAGGAGATCAGCTGGTATTTATAGCATTTTCTCCAAGCAAGGCATCATCCCTGAGGTACACTCAGGTGAGAGTACTTCAGGGAATTCCCACTGGGAGGCGAGAGTAAAGGATTTTATTATTAAAAAAACCCAAACCAACAACAAAAAACACAAAATCCCAAATCCTGGAGGATATGCTGTTTCCTTTCAAGTGATTCTTTGAGGTAGGGACTGCAAGAGAAGCAGGGAAGCAAGAGTTTTACCCAATCCAATACAATCCCATTTTTTTCAGAAATATATTAAAAGTCTATTTCAATGCAAACCCTTTTGGGGAAGGGTGGAAGCTGAAGCATCTTCAAACATACACCTGGTTTTAGCTGGGATAGAGTTCATTTCCCAACCTAAACAGTGAAAAAAAGTTAGAGAAGAGCACAAAGTAACCTACTCCTTATTCCAGGCAGAAAGGAAGGCAAATGGTATAAATCAAGAGTAGGAAAACAGATGTTTTTCTTAAAGTTTGTTTGTTGTTTTGGTTTGGTTTTTTTTAACCAAAGAGATATAAAATAGATGAAATTGAGCTGGCTAGAATATTGGGGACACTGGAGTGGCTGGGATCACAAAAGAGTTCCCAAATTGCCTGAAGAGACACATTTATCTCTCTGGGCTACAAGTGAGGGAGCAAAAGGGCCTTTCTCCCAATTCTGTCCTCGGTGGTGGTGTGCTGAAGGCACACTCAGTGCCACTGATGGCCCAGCTAAGTGTGAAACCTGGCTTTGTCTATACAGGAAAAAGAAAAATAAATGTTAAATGCTTTTTTATTTTCTCTAAGGATATGGTGGAACTAAGCCAAAAATGTGTATTTGTACTGCTCTGCCTACGGCAGCATAAGCACCCTCTCTGGTGAATCACTAGGCCCCAAAGCTTTTGCTCCTCCTAAATGAATGCCAAGTATCCTGGGGAAGTGCTGCCAGGCACAAGGACATAATGACACTGCTGGGCTAATGTGTGATGGTGTCCATGGCTGAGGGTCTGCAGGATTCTGCCTCAAACTCCCTACGATGATGAGGTTTGGGATCTAATCCTCTGTATTCGACTTTTCACTGTGCCCCAATTCACCTCAGTTTTCCTGCTTAATGCTTTTTTCTGATCTTCTATGAAGCATTTTCCAAACATTTAGCCCAGTATCTTCCCTGAAGCTGGTGAGAGAAGTTCCTCACTGTTCAGGGGCCCACACAAGCAGGATGTTGGCAGGTAAGTGCACAGGGTATCTTTGGAGATCAAGGAAAACAGAAGATTGCTGCCACCACGCTTCTATGGACAAATTACACACAGAAAAGTCTGGAAATTCATCCTCTGCAAAACAGAGATAAAGGGTGCAAGGGCAAACCCACTCAGATAACTTTGAGGTTTCCTTTGCAGCTGCAACAGCCACGTTGACATGCACTAGGTTAAGACCAGGCTCAACTGTTTTAATGTTAATTGCCCAGATGCTTTAATTTGATATAGGCTTCTAAGTCCTGAAGTCAGCTGTGTGACACAACCAACTGATATTCACCTCTTCACTGCATTATCTTGCCCAGTGCTGCAGGGTCAGTGCACATGTTCCTGTGCATTAGAGTTGTCAACAGAACTGGTGAATTATTTTGCAAGAGAAGCAAGTAACATTTCACATTTGAAGGGACTGTTCAGACTTTAATTTCAGGCAAAGCTACTCTGGCCTAGGTTCAGTTTCTGCCCCAAGGCACTGATAATCATCAGCAGCAACCAAACAATAATCACTGAGCTGCTGGGCTACTCATTGGCAGTGCAATGAATGACTGCATTTGGGCACCCAGTGGCCTCTGATTGGTGATGTGACACTCATGCAATGCAGTCAGTGTCCCTCAGGACTTGCTGAGGGGCACAGAGGTCTCATGCTCTAAGGACACACAGAGTTAAAACACCACAAAGTAGTGTTCTGAGCATGGCTGAGGATGAGGAAGCTTTCTAAGATGAGCCGTGGAACACCACTGCTGCAGTCCGTGCCAATGGGCTGGCGTGCGAAGGGATGCAGGACTGCTAAGTCCAACTTCTGTCTTCTTTGAATCTCTCCTATCCAAGATGATGTATGATAGGAACACCATGGAGGACAGAAGACACCCCTACTGCTTCCAAGCACTGCACTGCCCTGTGAGCTGACTCAGTTGGGTGGAGCACCAGGTCTGCAGCCAGACCCAGAAAACTATCAGCAGCTGGGAGCAGCAAGTTGTGTGGTGCAGAGATAGCAGGTGGTTCCTGGCTGGGGCTGGTCATGCACTTGCACCAATGCAGTGGCACACCCAGCCTGGCTCCAGTGAACCAGGGATGTAGCTAAGCCTGTGGAGTAAATTCCTGCTAATGAGACTGCAGATCATCTTGTAGTTATCCCTGTTACAAGCAGCAAGACACTGTCTCAGCCTCTTAATCTAAACCGTTGTTAGGGCTTTGTATTAAGAGAACACAGACTCAGTTTCCCATCCTCATTATAACTTCAGTGATGTAAGAGTAGAGGAAGAAAGACATGAAATACTCTGCATCAAGGAGTGCTGGGTCTTTTTCCAAATAGAGCGGAGGAGGATCCCTCAGTAGGGTGTAGTCCCACACAAGCAGCTTTGCTGTCAGGTTCCCTCACTGGGAGGAAGGCTATGAGGGTAAGTGTCTTCCTGCTGCTCCACACCCCCATAACTGCCTTGTGACCATTAGCCATGCTCAGCAGGGACGTGGGCCTGGGGACAGGAGGCTGGCCACTGCCAAAGGCTTCCTGGACAGCTGTGTGCTTGAAGGAGCACTACTGGAAGACACCTCTGACTGCAGCTCTCCTCTCCTTGCAGGACAGTTCCTGTCGGTGAGGACCATCCCTGCATGCTGGGCCTAGGAGTAGGCTCATCTGCACCAAATGACCACTCATCTGTCCTCAGTCAGTACATCAAACAGAAAGGCAGCTGGACTATTGCACACAGAGAAGCAGTACCATAGGCTAGTCTTCACCCTCATTTACATGGATGTACACAACCTGCTCAGAAGCAAGCAAGGATACCTGATTTTGGCTACTGCCAGCATGAGGAGGACACTGCATGGGGTACAGAGCTACCAGGAGAAACTCCAGTGAAATCAGCCCACTGCTCTTCAAGCCACTTACCGCAACATGAGGCAGGGTGAATCAATAAAATGTATCGAGCTGGGAAAGTTAATCTGCATCCAGAGCATCATAACAAATTAAAAGGAAATAAAATCAGTACAATTCCACTGGCTCTCATTACTATCACAGTGGAGAGTAATTAAAATCTATGGGGTGAATTCAACACTCTAGGAACTCTCCTGAAGCCAAAGGCACTGTACAAGGGCATTGCTTTTTCCAGATGCTATGTATTTCCAACAGCAGCAGGAATGGCAAAATGGGCAGAGACGATAGGACAGGGTAAGAGCAGAACCTCTTTAGGAGCCAGGCATTCTGCTGCTTGCTCTTCCTCATGTGAAGTCACGCTGTGTGCCTGCTGCTTTGGTGCTTGATTGTGCCGACTTTCAAAAGCTCCAGGCATTTGTATGTGGGGCTCCCACTCAAGGACTTCCCAAGCAAATACACAACTGCTGTTCATCAGTTCTGGCTGTCACCTCATCCTCCCTGTTCCCTGCTCCCCTGTATTACCCTGCTCCCTTTGTGTGCACTCCTCTCTCCTCCCCACTCCTAAGCACAGCCACCCCTGCTACATGCTCTCTTAGGTGCTAAAGAAATGCTTTTTCCTGCCATAGAGCACCTTCTGCTATCCTGTTGCCTGATAAGACTCTGAACCCATCTTTCTGTGCTTTCCTATAAACTCCTTATCCTTTGACCTACACACATCCCTGATGAAGCAGCTGAAGGAGGGCTGTCACCTGCCCCACAGCCGCTTGCACTCCCATTACAGCTCTTCTCCAGTCCTGTGTTAATTATGAGCTGGAGCTGTGCTACAAGGCAGGAATTAAACTCGAAGCAGCATTCACTGCCCAAATGTTGATACCTTGATCCTGTGCGAGGCCCAACTGCCTCACAGCCGAGGCGCTGTCGTGGCTCAGTCGAACCCCTGATTCTCACTGGGTGGAAGGAGATGTGTGAAGCACAGGAAGCACATTCCTCTTCACTGCACACAGCATGGTGTCCAGCTACCCAGCAGGGCAGTCAGGCACCCAGACAGGCAACTGATGGGGACAGCCAGTGGCGTGGGGCTGCAAATGCAAAGTTTGGTTCACAGGGCTTAGGAGCTGGAAACTGCCATTAAAAGAGAGAGGCACTGGATGGAACCAATCAATCTGGGGAAGTCTTACAGATGGTGTGTAGCAGAAGATTTCATCTCAGTGTGCTTGTCCAGCTTTCAACTTTATGAACCTCTTATCTCCAGTCACCCCACCCTGTGGATGGTTTCCACCTATGGAGCTATGCCAATGTCAGCAGGATGATGCAGCTCCTAAATACCAAGTGTGGAAAACACCAGTCTGCACACATACAGTGCTGCTGAGGGCTTTTCCACATGGACATGTTTACCACACAATAATTATGGTAATCTACAGAGATAATCAAAGTGGATTGTTAATGGTGTTTCACAAATCAGTGTACTCTGGTCCTGCAGGTGGAACCACGGACTAAGAGTTTTATTTCCACATGTGCCATGATCTGGTTTGTCGTCTGGAAAAGTGGAGGTCTCACTTGACCTGGCCTTACCTTAGTATGCCTTTCAACCACTTTATTAACACATATCCACATCTGTAACCATGTTCAGATTCACCAAGAATGAGACATTGACTCTTCCCATACATGTTGGAAGGTGTTCTGAAACTCCAGTGGCAGATCAAACAAGCAAGCTATGCACCTTAATCTTAAAAAGCTGATCAGCTCAGAGACTGCTAATCAGTACAAAGGAGTCCATGGTCTACCCATTCCTCTTTCAAAAACAGATTTTCTTTTTTGTTCTTTTTTTCTCCCGTGACTTTGGCTGATGCTTGTTTTCAGTGATACTGAGCTTTTGGGGAAGCTGAAGTACTGTGTTGTGAGGTCTCCCCACTGCATGTATGGCTTCTGCAATCATAAAGCACCGATTTCCAAAGCTGTATCTAGCCCTTAAATAGGAGAAGTGCCACACTGGGGATTACTGACAGGTTATCTTGTGTTGTGGAAACCTGAGCCCTGACTGTCCACAGAGAACAGAGCTGTTGCAACAGCTGCGGTAAAAAATGGGGCACATCAGTGCAAAACAGTTAAGTACCACAAACCAGGACTCCTGAGGGAGTGCTCTCATCTGTGTGTAACTGAGAGGTCTCACTTCAGGCCTGAGGGGCTTTTTTCAGGCTAAACTACCACAGCACAGATTAGCAGTGAAACTCTATCGATCCTTTATGAGAAGCAGTTACCTCCCTGGTTCTTCCAAGGCACCTTCTTGGAAAGTGTCTTTCAAGACAGATCTCCTCTTGGAAGGGTTTGCTTCCATCTACTCCTAGAGGCAGGCTGGAAGGATCAGCCACACCACCACGAATCACAGCAGTGTTTCAGCACAGAGCTGACTGATATCTCCAGGCACTGATATCCTGTTGGTCAAGTGGGCTCAGCTTCAATCCAGTACCAGCCATGGCTAGTGCTAATTCTGCTCCAGCCAAACTCTGACCCACTGCTCTGTCTCTAGACCTCTCTGCAAGGTGTGTTTAATTGAGAAAGATGCTTGAGATGTAAAGATCCTTAAGATAAGCAAGAAATTGAGTAGAGGGAATGACAGGCAAGTTGTCCTTTCAACAAGCTAGGAAGGCAGCAAATAAATCTGACACAACAGCTCCAACAGGCTGTGACACTAGAAACTAATGTGTATCACTTCTGTGTAGGTCTGAATGGAGCTGTCTCTGCTCAGTGTCTGAGGGGCTTTAATTCCCTTTTTCCTCAGGGAAGAACCTTGCATGAAAAGTTCAGCTGTGTGTACTCTGAGTCTTGTGAATCACTTGATTGTGGTCAAAGCCACTGTCATCTTGCAGTTGCTAACTGGCTTCCTAAACATGCCTACAGAAACAGTAGAATTGCTGTGTGGTAAACAAATTACTTTTGACAGGAGACTGCCAGCACTGCTCCCAGACGCCGGGGAAGCCACAAGATGGGCTGCACAGTGTCTGACTGGAGCAGCTCTAGCATTGCATCCACAGCTAGTGCAGTGTCAGGCTGCTTCTGCAAGCACTGACAAAGAACCAAGCCTGCAAACTCCCACTACCATCTGCTGAAGCTTCATATCCCAAAGGAAAAATGGATTTTTGCTTACACGTATGTTTAAGCATTTCAACAGCAGAGAAGGCAAGGGCGTAGACAACTCTCTCTAGCTAAAAACACAAAGCCATGCTTTTTCTTTATAAGAAAAAATTACTCCTTGACTTCCCATCTAGGACAGGGTTTCTTTCAAAAGCTTTAGAACCTACAGTCCCTTTCTGGACAGAAATCCTTAGGACAGGTACCATTGAGTTTGCAAACAAGTTATTTCCAGAATGTGAAGATACTGTTCAAACACAGGTTCCAAAAGGTCTGCAAAGGGCCCTGAGTTGTTCCAGGCCCTGAGATGTTACATGGCAAAGTGAATATCAGCAGACAGGGGAGATATTTTTTTTCCCCTTGTGCTTCACCTTGAAGCAGCTGTTAGCAATGCCAGAAAACTCCTCTGCCCCTTGGTGTATTTAATACAGCCTTGGCAAAGGGACTGCAGTCTGTCAGCTCATGAATATGGGAATTGCCTAATTCTCCAGCTATTCTTATTACCTCAGCCTGAGGATCCCAGCTTTCCATAACTAATTCCTGAAATCACAGACTTCCCACTGTCCTTTCTGTCCTTGAGCAGCAAATTGCTCCTCCTCATGTAACTGATGCTGGTGCCTGCTGTGGTGCCACCGGTTTTCCCAGGGCCCTTCCCTAGCAGGGACGGCTCTGTGGACAAGGTTACTGACCCCTGCACTCCCACACAGTTCCTGGAGATACTCACCCTTTGTGGCTGTGACTCACAGGAGGATGGCCAGAAAACAGCAAATGCTGCACGGCCCTGTGCAGTGGCTCGGGCTGGCTGAGCAGCTCTGAAGCCTGGGCAGTGGGCTGGCAGCTGGAATGCAATCATGCAATCTGTCCCTGGCAGCAGAGCTCTCTCACCCTGTTCCTACAAGCCGCAGAGCTCCCCGACTCCCTTCACATCCCACCCTGTCTGCGACTCCCACAAAGACTCAGGATTTGTGTGCCTCCCACCTGTCACTTCATTTTGCCCTCATTGTCACATACATTCTCAGTCTACCTTCCTTCTCTGTGCCCATGTACCTATTTTCTACCTCTCTGTTATTTTTCCTTATCTCACTGACCCTGCCAGACCTGTCTATCCTCCCAAGACTCAGAGCTAAAGCTGTTCCTGTGCTGGAAGGTGATAATGGCTGCCAGGAACCAGCTGTGAGGGCTGCTGTGAACTGAAAAACAGATGGAAGCTGAGACTGGGCTAATTATGAAGCAGGGACTGCAAAACTTGTGGAGATGCTGGCCAGAGGTGGCCAGTTTATTCCCAGAGACAAATAGGTGCATCCTTTGAATGTTGGCAAGTGACACAGGAGCAGGAAACTCATCAGGCTGTGGACAGCTTTACAATCCTGGCTATGGAGTGCTGCATGTGATTCCTCCTCATCTCACTAACACCCACGACTGCTGCTGCCAAGCTGCTCTGGACAAGGAGAATGTGCTCACTGCAGTGGCAGCTGAGGAAATCTCCAGGCTGGTTCCAAGGGCTACACTCCTGCAGGGCACAGGTAGGTAAAATCTTTTGTCACAGGCCAAGAAGCAGCCACAGCAGTACAGGCTATATTGCAACAGGATCCTGGCAAGGTGGAAAAAACCCATTAAGATTTTCCCGCTTCTTTTGTGATAGAGGATTTTTTTCCCAAGAGCTTGCCAAAAGGGTAACTGCATCAATGGAAAATAAAAACTGGGTTATGTCTTCTAGTAGTTCACTTCTTAGTTCCAAACTGGCCCATTCAAAAGCTGCAGAAGAAACCACCTTCGAAGTCCATGGTTTTGTAATCAGAATCTCCCTTTCAATTAGTCATGTTATAGGGCTGTAAACACAATAATTCCATCAATAGTATGGAACAGTCATGTTGCATCTGTTTTAACATAAATGTGTGCTGATGTGCCATAGAGCTAATCTGCTCTGACAGTAATTGGCTGATGCCCAAGCCATGGAGGCCCTGGAGCTATGCTTGCTGTCTCTCCTCCAAAAGAACTGTCCTCTGAAACACTGGAAAGGAAACCAACTGTGATGCTGTATCTTGCCTGCCATCAATCAGCAATGCTTCTTGCACCTGCAGCACTGAGGTTTTTAAGGTTGAGGGGTAATTGTTTGGTTGGGGGAGCTGTATTTGAAGTGGAACTTGATCTACAAACTTAAATATTCAGAAACCAGGATTTCCAGACTATCTTGTTAGAGTAAATCAGACTCAGCAAGAACACAATGGGTAATAAACTCAGAAAATCCATAAAAGCATTCCTTTCCTCTGTGACTACTGAGAGCTGTGCAACATCACCTAGTCTGCAGTAGGCTTTTCTTGCACAGATGAAGCTTAAAGAGCTTAAAACTTTATAAATGCTTTGGGGCTACCATTGTTATATTGCACAGTGCTCTACAGACAGAGGCAAGCCTTAAATCTGAGACTGCAGCTGAGGTTCTCTGGCTAAAGGCCTTAAAGGAGATCAACATAAGCAATGCCTAAGGATGTGAACCAGATCTCAAACAGAGTCCATCTCCTGTCTGGGTCATGAAAGCAAGTGGACAGACTCTAAAACCACGCTACAATCAGGAGTCTTCACAATTGCAGTCACTTTACTTTTGAAAATATACCCTTCAAAAAGCCTTAGTAAGGAGACACTATGTCCCTTTTTGAGGGAGGCTACCAAAAAAACCACAGCAGACACCCAGGCTTTCTGTGTCTGGCTCATCAGCTCTGTGCATGCTTTGCTGTCTGGCTGCACAATGCCTTACCTAACACATCCTTGTTCATGATAGAGCTCTTGGGTTCTACCTCAGTACAAACCAAATAAGAGAGATTGTTTTACTCAGAAACCATTATTCTCAACGGTATGGCACTAAAGGCACATCACTTTTGGCAATATGCAAGAGCAATATCTCAAAATCCCAGAGCATATGTGGCTGACAGTGCTCAAAACTTCATTTTCATGGAGCAGCCAGTGAAATTAGGAGAAAATTTTTAAAGTAAGATGAGGAGGAGCACCTTAAATAGGGGATTTGGAATCTGCACTTAGGTTCTGGATTTGACTTAAATCTTTCTAGGTCTCTTATCTGCTCCTTCATCTGTAAAATGGGATCAATAAAACTTCCCCAGATTTGCAGCAGTGCTCCCAGTCTTAATTGATGTCTGTGAAGCATTTTGAGAGCCACGAGTGAAAGAAACCATTACCAAGCCCTCAGGCCTTACTATAATACCAACAAACAAGCAGAGTTGTTTATAATGCTCTTCAGTGCCACAATGACTAGGAAATAAGGAAAGGTTAAAGTGTAGATGCACCCAATGCTTCTTTGCTGCAGTGTAAATCTAAATGATAGGAGCAGATTTTACAGATTTTCCTCCAGGGAATTCTGTTTTCAATAATGCAGTAAAACTTCTACCTCTATGGATTCAAACAGATGCCCTTGCTAACACCTCAGGTAACAAAACCTATGATGAATTTGGGAGAATGCGTCTTGGAGTTGAAATCACATGGAAATTAATTTAGAAATGACTCATTGGGACCTCGCAGATTTAAAGAACCAGTGCTGCCCAGCCACCCCTTCCCAACGATTGAACTCAGCCTAGTACCGTACCAGCACACGATATCCCACCTTGCACAGGACAAAAAGCCCCCAGGCATCTCCAAGGCTCTATCCTGCCGACTGCAAAGCTCCCTGTCCCTGCGGGCGCAGTTTCCGGAGCCGAGAGCAGCGGCCGTGCTCGCCCGGGGCGGCGCACGGGCAGAGCGCTCCGGCCGGCGCTGCGGCGGCGGGGAGCGAGCGAGTGCGGGCTGCGGGCACATGCGGGACCGCGGCAGCGAGCAGGTGTCAGCGGGGCAGGCGTGGAAGGGCTTGGGAAGCGCGTGCATCCCCCCGCTCCCGCTGGGCGCCGAGCTGCCGGCAGGACCCGAGGGGCCCCGCTGGACCCGGGGAACGAGACCCAGCACTCAGATAATCATAAAGCGCTCCATGAGCGGTCCCGCAGCCCTCCCCGCCGCGCAGCCATTTGCCTTTGTTGCAGCCCCGCGCCCGCAAGGTGCGGCGGGGCCGGGGCTGAGGATGAAGAAGGAGCTCGCTGCCCGGTGGCTGTCCCCTCACAGCAGGGCGGTGGGGACACGTC
>VYXF01002425.1:2373465-2397459 GCA_013397295.1 Polioptila caerulea
CTTAGCCCGTCGCCACGGCAACGGCGGGCGCGGCTCGGGCGAGGGACCGGCCTCAGGGCCCCGCCCCGAGCGGGCTGAGGGACAGAGCGGGCGGTCCTGAGGGGACAGAGCCGGGGGTCCCGGAGGGCCCCGCCCCGAGCAGCGCTGAGGGGAGAGAGCGGGGCGTCCCCGCGGGGCCGGGAGCGGGCGGTGCTGAGGGGACAGGGCAGGGGGTCCCCGCGGAGCCGGGAGGAGGCGGCCCCGCAGCCTCGGCTTTAGGGGGCTCGTGTCTCGGCGCCCGCCCTTCTCCCCAGCCCGGCGCCCCTCCTTCCCCTGAGTGCCGGGCAGTTCCAAGCGGGGCTTGGATTCGCCCTCGGCTTCCTCTTACGGTGCTTGGGATCCCTCATTTTCCATATCCGGTAGCTTTTCTTTAGACTGGCCACCTCGGGAGTCCCTATCTCCGGTCACAGATCGCACGTTCTTTTGTCCTACAGCAAGCACGGCTCTGGTGACTCTCCTGACTATCTTCCTGCATCAGCCTCCACAGGCTCCTACACGTGACGGGCAGTCGCTCTGGAAAGAGGGGAGCTGCTGTGAGAATAAAGCCAAGGCAGTGGTAACGCCTCCGTTTATCCCTGTTTCTGGGCATAGGGACGAATTGTATCCTGCATTTACAACTATTTTAATTGGCCATTCATTTTAGGGATAACCAATACAGCTTGAACCTTTTCCCTTTCAGTCAGTAAGGACTTGGCAAATTAATAATGTTGACTGTTTCTAGGATTAAGTGCCGCAGTTCATAGGCTTTATCATGTAACGCTAGCTTGACTGAGTCTTGTTACCAGACTTACACGTGTGCATGTGTTCATCTCGTTCTGAACAGGCAGGTTCTGGACTGGTGACAGTGTTAAAAGGAGCGTACCTAAGAAGAACTGCTTACATTCATGAGTTTTGTTAAGTGTTCCAGCCTAAGTAAAGACATTGTTTCTGTTTGAGGACATTAATTAGAGAAGAACTAAATTCTGCAGATAAAAGTTGATTATGGAGAGAAATAAATAACATAGCAACCCTGTACTCTTTCCGTGTATTCATCACCTGATGATACAAATATTTTTTTTTTCTTTCTGGGGTCTGTCAAACTGCCATTTAACCTTAGTAGAAAGGGATTTCAGTGGCACTGGGCTCACGGCATCCTCCACTGAAGGCTCTTAAATGACAAATAAAACATATGAAACCTCTTCAGTAAGCCTCAGGTGTCAGAGGAAAAGGTAGAGACAGAATGTGCTCAAGGTTAGAGATGTTCTCTGGCACAACTGGGAAAAACTGCCAGAGCTGTGGAGTCCTGTCCTTGGTCTTCATCTGCCAGACTTTGCCATTCTGTCCCAAGAAGGCACCTGGGGTAAACCCAGCACTGCCTTCAAGGAGAGCAGGGGAGAGGAGATAGGAGGCAGCTGTCCTTTAGTTCCCCTTGGCCAGCCTGGGCCCAGATATTGCTCATGTCAATAAACAATCTCGTTCTTAAAGTGTTTCTCACTGGACACAAGGACGCTTGGGGGATGACCTGGTGTTATTTTGCTGTAAAGAAGGATGATAAGGTGAACTTGGAGACCCACTGTGATGGGTCTTTGTGATAGTCTTTGCAGCTCCCCCTGCAACGAGCTGCTTCCTTTTCCGATGCGTGCTACTTTATAAATAGATCCAATTCTGCTACTCAGTGGAAGCTTTTGTCTCCCCTTGTACTCAATATATGTGATACTCTGCAGTGGAGAGCAGATGTTTATACCAGATTCTGCTCCCATGGAAATGGGCAGTAGAAGACTCAGGCGAGGGGTGAAATAGCATCAGGGTTATCTCTTGTCCTCAGCTCAGAGCTCCTGTTACAGCCAGTCTGAAAGGCCAGGAGATGCCCTTGGATTTAGCAGCACAGTCTCGAGTGTATACCTGGGTCTCTGCTGGAGATGAACATCCTGTTGTTTGCAGAGTCCAGTTACAGCTAAAGCTAAAAAAAAGTATCTGTCTGCATAAACAGGAATTTTCCTCAATTGCAGGAGCCAGCAGAGGACACTGCTTTGTCTCTGTCTCTGAAAGGGCTGAGTAATGTTTTGTTTGTTTGTTTTGTTCTTTTTGCTACCTTCTTCCAGCTCCGTGACTTTGGTGGTGCCTTTGGCAGAAGAACAGTTGCCATTGCTTCAATTTTATCCATATCCACCAGAGGATTTTGTTTTCCAGACTGTTTGCTGGTGCTGAAGCCATAACAATAATGCCCCTGTATAGCTTTACTTAAGGGAGGGAAGAAACAAAACCACATGACAAATTGGTCCAATTTATCACAGCAACAGAAACCTGCAATTCAGCTCAATCGCCCCCACAGGCCAGCTTAGACAGCATCAATATTTAATGACCTGAGCACCACTGCCTTCACAGCTTGGGCTCCCCCTCTGCCCCTCGCCTTGTCACAGGTACCCCCAGGAATGTCAACCCACCAGCATGGAGAGCACCCCCAGAAGTCCTCTGGGTGAGCAGAGGTCTTCAGCCTGCCAAGTCAAGCCTGCTTCGCTTGCTACCCAAAGGAGAACAGTCCAGACCTGCCGGGTACAACCAAACTCTGCCCCTTTTTCCTGCCTGGCTGGACCACCCACGCTGTAGGTTTATGCCCAAGTAACAGCTCCAGGCTTTCTGGGCATGCCTGTGGTCTGTGGCAAACAGGAAAGCAGGATTAGGACTGGACCATTGCAGCTCATGGCCGCTCCTACAATCTTTTTTTGGGTAATTGTATAACCCAGACAGGACTGTTCACTTGGTATCAAGCTGGAGGTGGCTTCTGTTCAGCTATCTATATCTGTTCCCATTATTAAGGCAGGAGTATTTTATTCCAGAAGGAGCTGCAGTGAAATAAAATGCCAGCAACATGTCCTGCACATGGTGCAGGAAGACTTGAAAAGAGGATGAGTCAAACTATGCCAAATCCCTCCCACTGTGAGCCAAGTGAGGCATTGGAGGAGGTTGGGAATCTCTTTTACTGGGCCCAGGCTCTGAACTGGCCACAGCATTTGGTATCCAAGAACATCTCCCAGCTCCACCCCAGCATGTGGCCCCTTTCTGGCTTGCTCTGCCTGGGACAGTAACAGGAATAAGTGACAGGTTATACAGCTATATACAGCCATAGGCATGTTCCTCATGGCTCTCTTGCCTCAGTTTCCCTGGTCTGTAAAATGGATGTGACTTTGATCTCAGCACAAAGTAAAACAAAGCATTTTTATCAGGGCTGTGTCGGAGCAGAGAAATTTGTGCTGCTGGACCAGCAACTTGAATTCCTCCAGCAAAACAGCATCTTCCACTGGGTTCTCTGTTCACTTGAAAACCCCCATGATTTAGCAAATTGCATATTCCAAAGGGAGAGTTCATTATCCACTCCACTGGCAGCGAGTGGCAGAGGCCATTACAATAAATGGCGTTTTGGGAAGATGGCTCTCTAATTCACTTAATATTTAACACTGGCCAAGAGGGCTCAGCTCTTCATGTAAGATCCATTCAGCAAAACCCTTTTGTGACCATCTCCCTGCACTAAGGAGCTGTTAGAATAAGGATGATTAGGAATAAACGTAAGAGCAAAGGTTTCTGCATCAAAATATTTTGGGTCAGAGGCTGCACAGCCAAGGGGACGATGATGTGCACAGAAGAGTCAGGTATTTAGAAGGGAAAAGCTAGCTTGCTGCAGTTCATCCACAGATGCTGGGCTGTTTCCAGTGCCAGAGCTAGGCAGCTGAGGGATAGCTTCCATTGCCTGGAGCACTTGGTGACTGTCCCCAGACTTCTGCTCTTGTAGTTGTAGGGCACCTGTCTTATTATGGGTGTGGCTCAAATCTAACACAGCAGAGCTGTGCAGAATAATATGTAACTCAACAGACACCTGCAAGTGCCCTAGCAAATACTTAATGGATTGTTCCATCAGTTAACTGTCCAAGAAAGGAATTGTGAGCCAATTCAGTGCATTCCAAATCACAGCTCTGTGAAAAAAGTTAACATAGAGCACAGCTCTTCCTCCTGGCAGCCATCCAGTTATTAATTTCCATGTATCAGCTGCATCTGAATGGGCTTGGTCTTCTGCCCACTGTTTATATTTATATGTTTTCCATTCATCTCCACTAAAATTAAAACTCAAAGCCTTCCACAGAGAATAGAAAACAAACATGCTGAACCAGTACTGCTTCCCACATACAAGCAGCAGAAACCACTGCACTTTTTCTTCCTTTGCAGTCAGGCAAGATCTAATTTTTAAGACTCTGGCCTTTCACCTGAAAAATAGCACAGGTAGCTATGGCATTAGCACAATCTCGAATTCTTGCTCTGGACACATCAATAGGCAGCACTCTTCAGCTCTTGCCTGTAGGTGTTCCAGGTCACAGTGACTGCAGAGACCCCGTACTGGAGATCTTTCTGGATGAAGCAACTGCTGCATGGTTTAAGAAGACACAGCTGATGGTCCAGATGGCCACATCAGCTGAGAGTCAGGTCAAGATTAAAGAGAGGGCAGGGACTGGTGACATTACAGTAAGGGTCTGCTTCAGACTGCCCAAACAGGAAGACTGAGCTGGTAACATCCTCTACAGACAGATAGGAACACGTTCAAAGTCCTGGTCCTCGTGGGAGACTTCAACCACCCCAATACCTGTTAGAGGGACAACACAGAGGGCACAGCCAACCCAGGAGGTTCCCAGAATACACTGCTGATTACTTTCTTCTCCAAGACATAAAAGGAATCAACACAGCGTAGAGGTGCAATGCTGGACCTTGTCCTCATCCACAAGGAGGGGCTGGTGGGGAATGTGAAGCCCAAGGGCAGCCTTAGTTGCAGTAACCATGGAATGGTGGAGTTCAAGGGTGGCAAGGAGGGTGCACAGCAAGCTCACTACCCTAAACTTCAGGAGAGTAGACTGGCTTCTTCAGGGACCTGCTTCTTGGAGTATCCCAGGATAAAGCTCTGGAGTGCCTGAGAAAGCTGGTTAATATTCAAGAACCACCTTCTCCAAGCTCAGGAGCAATCCATCCTAACAAAAAGGAAGTCAGGCAAAAACACCAGGAAGTCTTCATGGATAAAGAAAGAGCTCCTGGACAAACTCAAACAAAAGGAAATCTACAGAGGGTGGAAGCAAGGACAAGTAGTCTGGGAGGAATAAAGCCTTTCTTTCATTTGCATGATTTCCTATTGGTGTCTTGGTTTGTTCTGGACACATCTTTATTTCAAAACACATCACCTGATAAAATGTCTTGCTATAAAATCCTAGGCTTTTACAATGGCCAGATTCTTTATGCATCCCAGTGTGAATAAGAACTGAAAAGCCAAAGGTTATGAACTTACTCTTGAAGTGATACAAATTACAAAATATCTTCATTTACAATTACAGTATTTAAATCTATTTGCTACAGCATAATCAATAGGATCCAACTGTTGATGTACAGGAAGGGATTCTTACTAAGTAAAATGCACTAAAATAAGGCCTTGGTCTTTTTCAGTCTTTTTCAAATGTTTTCCTTCTTTATAAACATACATAAGTGAGTGCATAGTGCTAGATATGAGTCTGGTTGAATATGAAATTCTTCTGCTTGTTACCTAAAAGGATTTCCTTCCTCCAATAAAAAGAGTTTCCAGCTCTGTGTTTATGGCATCGTCAGGAATTACATCATCCTCCATAAACTCAAACTCATCTCCAAGCTTCTTCCACCATGGCCAACGAGTGTATTTTAGCATAGTATTGTGGGTTTGTCTTGCCTTGGTAGCTACAGGGATTGATCGACTCATAAAGGCACCAAGATCTTTTTCTGTGGTCTCTGCTAAACCTGGAGCATCTGCAAGAACAAGAAGAGTTTTCTGTATTTTATTTGTGGTTTTATGAGTATTAAAACACATTAGAACACTACCCTCCCACTTCCCACTGTCGTAGGTCACTCCTTTCCCTGTGCTGGCATTGCGATTTTATGACTACATGATAAATCATAAATCTGATTGGAGAGGCAATCCAAATAAAGGCTAATCTGAAAAAATAAATACATAATGGGGTCGAAAAAAAGAAAGAGGAAGGATGGACTATTTCTTTCAGGTGCAGTGGTGGCATCCGCCAAAATGACTTCTTGTGGAAGCATAACCTCAGAGGATCTCCTGGTCACTACTGTGGATCAGCACTTCTGGTGCAGGGTGACATCAGCATGATGTTCTCACTGCTCTGGTGCAGCAGCACTGTGGTTTCCCTGCTTGGAGGACCCAGCACAGTGTAAGAGTGTGTTGCTGATTTGCCTGCCCTGGGAATGATGAGCTGCAGTAATGCAGCACGTGACAGACTAAATAATAGAATTCAGTAACTTGCTGAATTCTGCCCAGCTTGGGTGCTCTCTGGTGGCTGCAGTTTGCTACTCTTGCTCTTTCATGCAGCCACTTCTCTGGCGTTATTATAGCACAATAGTGAACTCTATTTCACTTAAAGGCAGGCTAGAGAAAATGAAAACATGGAATTCACAGCTCAAAGATTTCCCTCTTTATCTGGAAGGGGTGAGAGTGTTTTAACCACCAGCTTACTTAGAACACAAGAAATCAAACCAAAGCAAAACAAATGTGGGTGAATAGATTGTGTGAGACTTCCTTTTAAGAAATTTTAATGCTTGTTACAGGGCCATTGCTTTTCTTGTGAACATATCAGAGAGAGACTTTCAGCAGAAGAATACGATGCTCCTTGAAAAACAGGTGTTTATCCTTAACCTACAGCAGCACTTGGATAATCTCTAACAAAGCCTGGATCTCAAGATAAGGCGTATGGCAAAGGAAGAAAGATATTTCAGTTTTGAAATGAGGCTTTACCACTGCTCACTCTAATTTTCCCTCTAAATTGGTTTAATCCAAATGGTAATCAAAGCCCTGAACAGAGCAGTCACATACTCATTAGCAGCTCCACATCGGTGTTGACCTGAGCCAGTAAAGCCTCTCTCCGCTGCGCTGCTCTCTGATCCAGCCTGCTCCTCAACAGGAACTGTGCCAGCTTTGCCTGAGCCTGCATGTGCAATTCTTTACTCGTTTCTTCTGACATTTGGGAAGCCTGCAGGAAATTAAGTTTGTTACCATTAGGAACTGGTTATTTTAAAACTTCTGGGGCAGAATAATGCCTAAACAAGGAATGCGAATGCTGTTCATAATTGTTAACGTCATAATTTTGCTTCCTCTGCAACTCTCTTCAAAATTATCCATCATCATGTATATAAATTTTCCAATTACAGTTTGCTTTGACACTTTTTATTAGATTAATGGTTAAAATCCCCAATATCCTAGTGCCTTGCTGTCAAACAAGCAGGGTTAATACATACATACCTCAAATGGATTATCTTGATCATAATTTATGAAGCTGAATATATTTCATCCCTACAGTATTTTATGTTGCATCATTAATGCAAATTATGAAATGACTGAGAAACAGACCGGATGCAATTTGATGTAGTCATCCACCTTCTGCTGCAAAGCTAGTCTCTGCTCATCAGTCAGTCCTTTGGGTTCTTTCCAAGGAGAGAGAGGTCTCCTCCTTCTTCGTTTCTCCAAGAATTTACAAGCCTTTGTAAGGAACATATGAGAATATGACGATCACAGAGAGGAAGTTTGTCTTCCCACTTTGTTTGTAAAGAATCAGTGAAAGTATTTCAGTACTGCATCTGTTAAAGCCTAAATGCAGCTATGATATTGAAAAGACAAGACACAAGGTCAGCATGAACACTAAATAGTAAGTAACAACACTCATAATAATTTACTGACTCATCTGTAGTATGGTGACATTCCAATCCTGGGTTTCAAAGAAGCAGCTTTTATATTTTAGTTAAAAGTCTATATTAGGCTTTGTAGCCTATACAAGGTTTAACCTTTTAAAGCAACTTGTGGCTCTAGACTGTCACTCCCAAGTAATTTTTTAATAAATTATGGCTACATTGACAGTAAGAGAATAAACACAGTTTTATGAGGCTTCATGATAATCTGCTCAGTCCTATCTACTGTTAGAACAAAGTAGAAATACTTACTGCTCTCTGAATGATAATAGCTGCCTTATACTCCTTAAGAGATTGTTTCTGCTGATGAAAAATTTTTCTTGCTCTATACCCTCGCCAGAATCTCTGGATAGTTAATGCTGATTTCTCCTCCATTTCCTGCAGGTATTTATTCATCTGACCTACAAAGGTAACCAAAATCCACAATTTACAAGACTGTGGGTTAGGTTCTCTTTAACAATTTACATTGTTAATCCTCCAACTAGATAGTACCAAAAAAACTTGGGTGCTCTCAGTTAAAAGCCCCTCTTCCCCCAGGGTCTCCTAGCTTTGGGTCAGGTCTTGCAGATCACAGCTCCAATGAAGCTTTGTAACACAAGAAAACTGGCTCTGCCTTTCTCCTGCACCATTTTGAAGGCAGCAGATCTTGATCAGTAGTTACTGAGCCCTGGGGGAATTAGCACATTCTCTTTCAGATAACTGGGTCAGGAGAAGAGACAGTAAGACTACAGTGCAACTAGACATGCAAGATTGGGAAATAGATTTGGGGAAATTGTTCCTAAGGAGATCCAGACACTTTCATCTTCTGCTATAGTTTAATATAAATCATACTGGCATGGACAACTTCCAGTAAGGCCAGCTGTCGTTCATGGAAGAGTCTCATGGCCTTCTGTCTCTGAAGTTGCATTTGCAGTTTTAGAGCTTCATCTTCCTTCTGTTTTGTTAAATGCTGCAGCTCCTTTTCCCGTTTAGCTCTGCAATACATAAATACATTAACAATTACCTTAAGTTGTACATTTCTTTAAACAATCTCTCTTTTTCTTTGTGTTAAGTGGCCCAGCATCAAGAAAGAAAATCCACAAAACAATCTGCTATGCCAGCTGTTGGCTGCAGAATGACACCAAGCAATGAGAAGTCTTCTGCAAACTAACAAATTCCCACACTATCTATAGCCACAAAAAACTCTGAACCACTCTATGAAATCAAAGCAAAAATTTTTACTTAGGATAAAGTTCTAAGGACTCTGAAGGGAACGATGCTTCATGTGGGACATTCACAGCCAGAATGAACTGGAACAACAATTTTGATTCCATCATCTGCTGAAGAGGTAAAGCAACATTACCCATCTGCTCCAGTATGTACCTTTTCCAGTCCATCCATCAACATGCATGGCAGCTGCTTCCCACAATACATATAATTATTTTTGTACTGCAAGAATGTTGGCTGCCAAGCTTCACTTCTTAATTTTGGAGGGATTCTTTTCCTCCAGGAAATGCAGACTGACACATTTGGTCCATCAACTTTGTTAGAGAACACTAGGAAATAATTTTCTTGCAAATTCTTCCTGGTCTGTTCTAGATTTGATATTAGGATGTTGCCCTGCTGTGCACTGAAAAATTTGCAGCAGAAGTTTCACAGATGAGACAGCTGAAAACTCTGCAACTGGCCCTGGAACGTTTAAGCTAATAACAACATGTACATCAATGAAATACACAGCAACATATCAATATAGAGACTAACATAAAATACTTAATATACTGATGTATCAATACTAATAATTACTGAGACCACTTGGCCAAGGTCTCAGTGAAGTATGAGGAGGTGTGAGCTAAAGCTCCCCCTCCTTTCACTGCCCTTTCTCATCCTAATGGACCCAACCTCGTCTTGAGAATGCACAACTTTACCCCACAACAAAGTAACAATGGGACTTCTCTGCTCCTATTGCAGCAAAATCACTTCTCTACTCAGGACCTGAGTACCCTCACTGGGCCCACAGCCCAGAGTTCTGCTCTCCTCTAGCACTTTTCTGGGAACAATGAAAGAAATTCTTTAAGCACAGAGCAGAGGTATAAGGGATGCCAGAGAATGAATATGTCCACAGACTAGACCTAGTGTCCAGCAATTCTCCTACTGCTGCATGGCACATACCTTTAGACTCACAGAACTAATGAGTTATTTGTGTTTCCCATCACTCGTATAAATTGGGAACTATAATTTTTCCACCAACCATACTTTTCCTTTAGTCTCTAAAACTGGTTTGGGGAGATTGGGATGGAAGCTGTTATGCAAAAGAGATGCTCTGGCTTTAAAGATCTGACCTTAGCAAATAAAAAAACCCTCCACCACAATCTGGCAGACCATAATCCTTTTACAACTGTAATGCAGACTTGAGGTGTGCCCACACACCTACCTACAGAGACAGATCATGATACATGTGATTATATCAGAACAGTTGCAAGGAAACTAAAGGTTTTCAGCCCACACATTTCTGCAAATTAGAGCCGTAAATGTTTACATTTTAATTCAGGTAATTAATATTTTAATCAAAATGTTGTATTTCTAAGGCAAATGAACTCAGGATCAAACAAGACTTTTGATCACATTTTCTTGATAAAACTATTAATATTTTTGCCCATTAATTTTTATCAGCTTCACTAGGTTGAAAACTATAAAAATGTTTCATGAACTTCCCAGATGTACATCTGTGAAACCAAGAGTGTCTGTCAGGTATTTAAATGATTCTTTAATACTGATTCTTTCCTATGTGGCCTGCAAAACAAATTTATCCTGTGTTTCTCCTAATGATAAAATATATTTGCTTGCATAAGACCACATTGTGGCAGGGAACTGCCTCTGAACTAAATTAAAACATACACAGAGTAAGATCCAAGCTTCTTTCTGCAGTTCATGGCACAGAGCAGCCTCCCTCTGGTCATTGCTTTAGAAATGTAAAATGATTTCATTTTTGATGCATTATTAATAAAAAATATTGCCATTTAAAATGTCCTACAATTAGCTATGTAATAGTGAACTAGCTTCAAGGAGAGACTACAGGCTTTAACATTCACTGAGGAAACATTTCTGAAACCACAGTTTCAAAGTTTATAACTTGCAGAGTTTAGCA
Source organism: Polioptila caerulea (assembly GCA_013397295.1). Lineage (NCBI taxonomy): Eukaryota > Metazoa > Chordata > Aves > Passeriformes > Certhiidae > Polioptila > Polioptila caerulea. The sequence goes on from VYXF01002425.1 coordinate 2,384,366, forward strand.
TCTTCCTCTGCAGCTGCAGGTGAGCAAAGTTTGGAGTTTCAATCTCGGCAGTACTTAATCACTCTTGTTCTAAAATAAATCTGTGAACATAAGCAGAACCTGAGTTCTGAAAATTAAAAAGTACTCTTAAAAGCTCTTCTAAAGTCATGCTTACAGTATTCCAAACACTATTTTTCAGTGTAATGTTTTGACGTAGACAGAAGAAAACCAACACTGGCACTGTGCAGTTACTGACTGTATTTGCTCAGTACACTGGGACTGAGTGAGCCATGAACACACACAACTGTAACAATATTAATAAGCTTCCATTCCTCTCAATATCAAATGAACACTTTCAAAAGTCCATTTAAATGACTCGAGAACTACTTAGAAGGCACACACTAATGCTTACAACATTGAAAATATGACACAAGGGAGTCAAACAGCTTTGTGATTGCTGAGAGTCTCACCATCCTTTCCCTGCTGCTTTTCCATGCTACATCTTAGCTCGTCATTCCGATTTTCTGGGCTACAAGTTTGGCTTGCAGGCTTGCAAGGTGCCATATGAGGGAAGGAATATTGGCTTCAGGTGGAGTGTGGTGGAGTAAAAAGGAGTGACAAGGGTGTCTGACTGCAGCACAAAAGTGCAGCGACCAGTGGCTCTCAACAGACATACTGCTTGCCCCTGCCCCTTTCAGAAGTTAATTACAGCTTAGATTGTCCAATACCCTCTTAAGGCCAGTCTAAACAATAAAGCACAGTTGTTTGCATTTTATTACTTTGGTCACAATGCAATGTGATTTGACAGTGATTTATAAGATCAATTTTTGACACAGTAATGATCAATGTGCAAAAGAAGTTTGAAAAAACTTGCTGTGGATAGTCTGCACTTGATTTAGATCCCTAAACCTAAGTTCAAACTAAATTTCTCAGAACAGTTAGCCTAACATGTGCTAACATTACTGCTGCAATCTAATTCAAGTGAGACAAGAATTTACATAGCTTTCTTCTCTGCTGCTCCAAGGCAGAGGATACTATTTCTAGGTCACTGAAGTAACTCTACTTCTGAGAGCCAAAGATTTAAAAATTAATGAAGAACAAGGTCTTGCAAGCACTAGACTGAGCAAGCACTATGGGCTTTGATTTCTGCAGCACTCTGGCATGTGGAAGCTCCACGATAGCTCCAATGTAATTTACAGAGCAATTTTGTGTCCAGTTAACTGTGAACCAGTTAACTGTCCTACCACCAGTACATCATCTTCAAGTGCTATTTAGTGCAATGCCATGCCACACTTTCAGTTTTCCATATGCCACAAATTTTTACAGAAAACATGAAAGCACCACAGAAGTAAGTTCTTTTCATGGAGAAGTCTGGCAGCTGGGAAAGGGACAGTTGGAGCTTTTGGCACCAGAAGTGGCAGTTTGGTACTGCAGAAAAAGCACACTGTTTGGATGTTTCTGCTGAAAAAATCTGTAGTGAAAAGGCTCACATTGGCATTACATTACCTTTATGTTTGAGAATTAACAGCTGACTGGAAAAAGGCATCTTCAAGATGAAGGGACACTCGGTCAGCCCAAACTTAGGGCCTGGGACATGGGAACAAATTCTCAGGGAAGCTATATCCAGGAAGGACAGGAAGGTGAATGGGAATAGCCAGCATAGATTCATCACAGGCAAATCCCGTCTGACCAGCTTGATTGCATTCTGCAATGACTGGCTCCGTGGAGGAGGGGAAAGCAGTGGATGTCATTTACCTTGACTTTACCAAGGCTGTCATCACAGTCACCCATGCAGGGCAGGGCTGACACTCAGACAAACCTCCACAAACACAGAAAATGGTTCCATAAAAACCACATGAAGTTCAAATGGGAAATTCTACAGCTGGTACTAAATAACCTCATGAACCAGCACAGGCTGGGCACCAATTACCCAGACAGCAACTCCAATGAAAAGAGGGGACAGGCTGGACATGAGCCAGTAGCAAGCCCTTGCAGGAACAAAGGCTACAGCTTAGTGGGATTATTTTTTGGCTTTACTTGGCACACCTGGAGCATTGGTCACACTCTACTGGGACCCCCAATGGAAGACAAATGGGAGGGATAGAGCCTGTCCAAACAGAGAAAATCAGGGCCATGGAATGTAGGATAAGTAAGGACAGGCAAGGTGTGTTTAGCCTAAAGGAAGGCAAATCTCTCTCTCACTGACTAAAGAAGTGTTATAGAACAGACACATCCAGGCTCACAGGGGTGCTTAGAAAAAGGACAAGAGGCAGTGATAAAGAGTGCAACAAGGAAATTCCCACTGCCTGTAATGGAAGAATTCTTCACAGGGCAAATCATCCAGCACAAGGAAAGGGATCAAGTGAGATGGTAGGATCTCCATCCTTGGAGACTCCTAAAACTGGATGTGGCCCTGAGCATCCAGATCGCATTTTGAGGTGGGGCCTACTTCAAACAGGACATTGAATTAGATGACCTGAATTTTTCCTCTTCTTTTATAACTTGGGAAAACTCAGCCTGACCCAAACCTTTGCACTAGATCCTATTCTTTATTGTTTTTGACAAAGTCATACTGTTTACCTGAAGCTTCTCTGTAAAGTGATCACTGCTTGGGGTAGCTTTTTCAGCCTTTTCCTGGTCTGAAATCCTCGCCATGCTGCCTGGATTATGGAAGCTGCTTCATGCTGCTTCTGAAAATAATAAAACAGTTGGTAAAATATTTTCTATGCATATAAAAACACTTTATTACTGCTTGCATAATTGGACAATCTCAACATCTGGCCAAACTCCATCGGTTTTCAAATGCATCAAACTGGGGAATTTAAGGTTTTACAAGACAGTTATCATGAACTCCATACTTGCCCCAAAAGCAACTTATCTGATCACCTGTATTGATGCTCTCTGTGGTGAACAACTGATTCCACAGCATAAATATATATACAAAATCAATATTAGAAATTTGTATTTAAAACACCTGAAGCACTTGATATTTCAAATGGTGATTCAATCAAAATACCTACACTAGTGAGGACAGAAAGACAAGTTTGGAGAAAGAGCAGCAGGAAAAATGTTATATTTGCAGTATGATCAGAAGTCACTGAAATGCAAACATGAAAAATAATCAATTCTATTTTTAAATGGATTTAAAAAAAAACAAACCCACAAAGAAAATGAATCACAAAACATCCTGCTCTGTTGAAGATGAAAGCAGGTCTCTGCAAACATAACTGATTTTCATTGAAGTATTGTCTCTGAGAAACCTGCATGTAAAAATTTTTAAGATGCTCATGAAACATACATCGTCCCTTTTATTTCCAACAGTCCAGGTGGTGTTCTTACTGCACGTTTTCTGTATGTAGCTTAATTCTATGTAAATGCTGCCTAGAATTCAGAGATCTAATTTTGTAACACCGATGTGAGAAAAGCAGATGCAATTATTTTAATTTTATAGTGAGCATAAAAATTAATAATTTTCCCTCTATGGTTATATCAAAATCTATGGTGAATCTGCACAGAAGGTCAATCTCTTGAGTCACAGTCCCATATCTTAATTACTGAGCAATTTCTTGATGCTTTAGAAAAAACACAATAAAATCAATTCAAAAAGGCAATTAAAAATTAATTAACATAGTGAAATAATAACACAGGTTTTGAAAAGTGTCTACAAAGTGATATAGTAAATCCATTCTAAACATACACAAACCACATGTAAATAGGATTTCACATCTAAATAGGATTTCACATCTGAAAGTCACATTAAACTTAATCACCTGCACTCCCCCTTTTCCACTGGATTGTTCCAAATACAGGAGATCCAAGAGTTGATTGACCTCCCTGTCAAATCCTTTGCCAGACCACTGTTTACTCAAAAGCCCTTTTAATCCTAAGAGAAAGAGAAGAAGCTAATTCACTAATGTGAATTTTTCTTTTCAGGCTTTCAAAGTAACAAACAGCAAATCAACAAATCAAATCTGATTCTATGTGCAAAGGAGTGTGAGAACTGAAGACCATCAGCCATCTTTGAATGTCAATACATAATCTTATCAAAGAATATCTGGTGCTCCAACTATCACAGAGAAGTATTACCCAGTGATTTTGTATGTCTGAGTCAGTACTGAGTTTATATCACTGACAGTCAAATTACCAATGTACTTTCAGTGTCTTACCAGTAAGTCATTGTAAGGTGCTAAAAAGAATTCAAAGCACCACACAAGTGCGGGGTGTTGTAAACACTCTTTCATGTTTTTCATAATAAAATGTATTTATTTCTAACTGGAATTGTTTGATATCTTATCTGCATAGCAATTTTGTTTCTCTTTCCATAGTGGAAAGAGGAAGCATACACAGGAGAGAGATGAAGAGTAAATGACTGTGTTATACTGTTATTCTAGAGCAAAACAAAGCATCCTTTGATGGAGATCTGTACCTCTTCAGACAAATCAGCATTCTATAGCTGGGATGATCAGACCATCACAGCAGATTCCCAAGAATCCACAATGTGATACCAGCCTTAGGCACACTATACTTAATTCCATACTACAAGGAATCCCTCCTCTCAGTTCTGTAGGCAAAAGGGTGGCAAAGCTGTTCATCTGGTCCAGAAATTTATCTGGATGGTACTGTATAATAAGTAGTCAGAACAAGTACAAAAAATGGGAATTAGACATTTTAGCTTTGCATTCCCTCTTTTTACTGTCCTTGTCCTCAAAGGACTGAGTCTGCTTACTTAAGTAGTTTTGACCAACAATAACATCTAGAACATAAAAGATGTGGCAAACATTATGCCTGTTCCTTAGTCTCCATGGGCATGATAGAGTACAAAGGGGTTTCCTGAAGCTCCCTGCTGGGCTAGAGACAGAAACATTAAATGGGACACCTCATTAAAGAATGAATAACATAAGAACAAATTATACATATACTCAGCCTCATCATCTGAAGGCATCAAGACAAAACAAGAAACTAATTTCATTAATTCTTGGAAAGAGTTCATTCCAATTACTTGGCTATCAAATGACAGCTCCTGGATAACTAAAGAGCCCTCTGTCAGATGAGCAGACCTGCAACAGCCAGGGACAGCAGTTCACTCTAAGTAAAACTTTCATGCTCTGAATTAGTGAGCCTTAGCACTGTGGCAAATGTGACACTGGGCTCTCTGACTGTGGCAATACAGGTACCCTGCCACTGGATCCCTCAATAACCAACCTGCACAGGGAAACAGAAAGAAGTAAAAGCCCATCAGGTTGGAAGTTACAAATAACAGCTTTAAAAGACAAGCTGTCACATGCAGAGTGCTCAGTACACAGAAGAAAATAAATCCAGGAAAAAGAAAGAGGTGTGGTACCTTAAACTACAGTGAAAATGAATAGATGGGAAAAAACCCCACAAAGCAACACAGCACAGCAGTTTCCACCTGTACTAGAGAGGTATTGAACCACAATGGGAATCCTCTGTCTTTTTATTTTCACAGGGAATGTAAGAGGAGGCTCAGTGATGAGTCCCATGCATGTTTACAAACCTTTGTAGCGAGCTGTGAATAACTGCACAAGCTGTTTGTGCAATTTTGCCACTAACAGCAGCAGTTTTGTGGCAGCACTTCCTACAGCAGGATTGGTGGTAGAGGAAAGCTTATAAACAAGTTCATCCAAAACAGAGTGAAGGGTCTCCTCTTCAACTTGAAGCAAGACAGAACTTTAAAAAGAATAAAGAGAAAAAGAGGAGTGGGACAGAACAGAGGAGTTAATCAAAAAACATGAGCTTTTAAAGAATGACTTATTTTAGCTATGTCAGGCTATATACAGCAAGCCAAGATGCCCAGCTAGCTGGACCAGGAATCTGATACAGACAGTACTACTGCTTCAATCAACCAATTACCATTCCTTCAATTTAAGAAGATTAAAACCCCAGCTTTTTAATGTTTTCAATTTCTACTACGAAGACTGGGGGAAAAAAAACCCCAAACAATAAAAACACAACAATGCTTGCATGTGGAAGATTTTATTTTACCAAGCAGTAATGAACTACTTTTTATATTTATTATTAAGAAAAATAATTAGATGAAAACTAACCTATTGATCCTCAAAATGTTGTGTAACACAGACATCATTATAATTGCTGTTTCAACATCATCTGTTATTAGCAACTGCAGGAAGCGATCGTTTTGTAGTACTGCAATGAAAACCAAAACCAAGCAAACAAGAAATCATGCAATCAGAACCAGACTTGAAAATATCATAAACCAAATAAACTTCATCATAAGCCATAGCAAGTAAAACCAGACACTGTTTCTGGAACAAACTCCCTCATTTATAATTTTACACTGAAACTTACTGAGATAACTAAACTACTTCAAACTCCATAAAAACATGCTGAAACCTGTTTTTTCTGCCTTTGGACATCCCTCAGGCACTGATGTTGCAAGGGAATGAAAGCTTTAAACCCCTTTATGTTACAATAGTACCCTTTTCTTACAATAACAGTGGAATTAACATTGGGGCAACAATATCTAATAAAGTTAAGGACCTCAACCTGGATAATTTGTTTCCCCACATTATTTAAGGCAAGTCCACAGATGGCTTCAAAGCACCATCTTTTTTATCCCAGTGTATTGCTGCCTAAGTATTCAGTAATTTTTCTTACCATGTGTTTTTAGTTACACATCTTATGATCTTTATGTTTTTGTCCAACACTAGAAACAAAACCAAATTCTCCTTTTCAGAATTACTGCGATTAACATCAATTTAAATGAAAGCTTATTTTGGTCAGAAATATATAGTGAAGTTTGTTAGATACTTGTAAAGTTTTAATCACACAAAGGAAAAGATCAATTGTCTCTTATTGGAAAAAAGACCAACCCTGATTTTTAAAAGGTATAGACTTACAAAGAGAAATTATGGGATGGCACTTTAAATATTTATCTCTGAAAGACTAGAAGGGAAACTCCTGAGTATTTCCCTTTAGTGGATGTTTACCATTTTAGATATTGCTGTAGAGCTGACTACTTAAAGAGACTGATTCACCATCTACTCCAGTTTAGAAGACTAGTTGGAGATCAGCTTAAGAGTGAATTTTGATACCTGTAGTTGCCATAAATAAATGTTCAGGTGTTCTGTGGGTTGACATTTCCCTTACCACATGCTGCTAGATGAATGTGACCACCGAACAGCCAGCAGATGGCATCAGTTACTATTTGGAACCAGTGTAAAAAGTCTTGTTTTTCTTTATCCTAAACGAAAGAAAAGTAGGTAAAAACATGTGTATGATCTTCACTAAGGACTTCATCTTGACGTCATGGGAAGGTTTGTATGCCTCAGGAATCTGGAGACCAAACTCCACCAAATTTGCAAATGAGGTTGGTGAAACTGTAGGAACTAGTTACAAAAACCAAACAACTGAATTTGTAAGACCTTTAAGATCAGAGATCAATCAAGAAGGTCTGAACATACTAAAAAAAAAAAACCCCAAAGGCATCCCTTTAGGAAAAGAGATCACAACAAGGAGAGAGAAATCTTGTTTACTCCTTAAAAATATTTGACAGCCTAGGAGGGATAAGACAAATAATAGCTCAGCAAATATGCATCACATATTTAATGCACTAAGTGGGAAATATATTACTTTAAAAAAGAGGGGGGAAATAAAAAAAGGTACAAAGTGGCCAAGAACACAGTCAAAATGAAAAAGGTTCCTGATAACTAGCATGATGAAGCTTCAGAAGCACCTCCTAGTTGGAGGTCTGGGAGCAAACACCAAACCACTATAAAGCTGAAATTTGATCTGTTTGCCAAACAGACTACATCATGTGCTTGCCTGTGATAGCACTGGACTGGAAAAAAAAATAGAATCAATCACAGAATGGTAGGGGTGGAAAGGACCTAAAGTCCATCTTGTTCCAGCCCCAATGCCATGGGCTGGGACACCTTCAGGGGCCAAGATTTCTCAGAGCTTCATGGAGCCTGGCCTCCAATGCTTCCACAGATGGAGAATGCACAGCTTCTCCAGTCCCAGTATTTTACCACCCTGACAGCACAGAATTTCTTCCCAATACCTAATTTAAACCTCCCTCTTTCAGTGTAAAGCCATCACCCCTTATCCAGTCACTACATGCCCTTGTAACAGTCCCTCTCCAGCTTTCTTGTAGCCCCTTTAGAAGTTGGGAGGTGATATAAGCCCTCCTCAGAGACTTCTTCATGCTGAACAACCCCATCTTTCTCAGCCTTTCTTCACTGCAGAGGTCCCCTATGACCAGTAGGAACTCAGGTTTTAACATGTGAATGCACATACAGATGCACATTCCAGTCTGTACTACTGGAAGTCTGGCATCTTGGTGTGTGGAACAGCAAAAGGGTTTTTGACAGTACCACACTGCTGACAATGTTGTTACAAAGCACATGGTCATATATCCCACATTATTGAGCCTCCACAAATGAAACCCTGGGGAGCCTATTCCTAGATCCCTGCTGGAGCCCCAACCCTTTAGTCAAGATTTAACTTTGTATTTGGTCCATACTGACAAGGAGAGGCACAAACAACAAGAGGAATATGTTAAGCTGTAATATTATCTGCTCTGTGTTTTGGCAACATGTCAGTTTCTGATTTCATTACTTCCCTTGACTTCAAAAACTCGTACAAAAAGGAAAAGAGAGCAGAATAAAGTTCAGATCTCCAATAGTAGAGTGGGATTTCCAAAATTCCACTGAGCAAGCATCAAGTCTGGGTGCTCAGTCACCTCTGAGACTATGAAGTTTAAAAGCCAAAGTACTAATTAGAATGTAGACTGCATTTGCATTCAAAAGAAATCTTTGCCCACAAGCATGAGTCAAGCAGCATGTAGGCTGAGACATAATAAGAAAGTATGGGGGAAATTACATATTGTGGATAAGAGTCTCCTGGGACGTCATTTAGGAAGCTTCCTTCTTAAGCACTAAATGCATTTCTCAAGTACTGGACTTACAGAAACTGTGTTATCACACAGATGCTTTCTGAGGATTGATTGTCTGTGGTGTCTATCACAATACATTGTAGGAAAACTTTGGCTAAGTGCAAGAAGCCGGTGAGCCAAGAAATGAGATATTATGGAGAAATGGGGTTATTAAAAGAAACTGTCAGAATCCATGAAGTTGGTTATTTAAATTACTTGTGGGTTTTTGTTTGTTGGGGGTATTTTTCCTTCTGATTCTAGAACTCAGAATACTCCAGAAGCATGAGGGAATTTCGCTGAAAAAAACCCTTCTTCACTGCAAAAAAAGGAGGAAAATGCATTTAAATCTATAAATTCATGAAGTCTACCTTTGGCATTCTCCATGTGAAAGTTCAGAAGCAGTGAGCATTCTTGGAATTTTTTTTGCCAATTATACAGCAGAAATTGAATGACAAAACAACTTCAACAAATCTGATTTAAAATCTTAAGACTTTCTAAACTATTTCTTGTAAAGCTAAATAAAATTAGCGAGCACTAAGTCACTATGAAGGCTGAACTAATGATATGCAAAGTTAAGATAATACCATGACTGGGATGCTGTCTTTTGTAGGGCTTTTTTTTTTTCCTCTTATACTGCTCTATTTCTTCAGTCCTTCCTATAATTGCACTCCTTCCCTCTACCTTTAAAACTTGTGAAAAGTAGTAGCCAAACTATCTAAACAGGCCTATGGTAACAGAGTGGCTTTGCACAAGTCAGGGAGCAAATGCTGCACAATGACAGATTTCAGCTTCAGAGCTCAGAGGCTAAAGGAAAACTACAGCAATTTCTGGAAAATAAATTTTCATAATACCATGTCCCTTGAATAATATCCTACTTATCCAATATGTGACCTTGGAAAGTTTGCAGGCACTCCCTGCTCTTTTAACTATGAAACTTAAATACCTTGATTGCTCGGATGAATCTTGCTTGCAAGCGTTTTCCCAAAACCAGCAGGCTGTCAATAGCTGAAGGGAGAAACTTCTTGTAAAATTCCTCAGGATCTTCTTTCACCTCTAGCCCTACACAACAATGACTGAAATGGAGAAAAAAGAAAAAAAAGAAAAAAAAAAAAAGAGAAAAAAAATCAACCTGAATAGTCAAAGGCCTGTTTGAACAACTTTGAATGAATGTCACGTCATCAGGGAAATGCTTCAGTGGCATGGGACAATCCCCCCTGAACAACAGCTCACTGCTGTGACTGGCTCCAAGGTGGCTGACTCCAAGGAAGAGCAGCCACTCACAGGTTTGAGACCATATTAGTACTTATTAGGGCATCTCTCAGTTAAAAACATATCTAAGGCACTTTCGCCTTTAGCTTCATAGAATCTGTTCAGGCTTGTTCCATATTCTAGGGAAGGGCTCTGATGGTCACAAAGAAGAAAAAAAAAAAAAAAGCAAAATAGAAAGGTAGGAAAAAAGCTGATAAAGGAAGCCCGATGATGAAGGGGGTGTGCATCAGGCAGTGAAAATATGTATAAAAAATATACCACAAAAACTTCAGTGAGCCTGTCTACAACTTTTCTCGAACTGAGGAAGGCATGTGGGCTAGAAATCAGCTCCTCAGATCTCAGCTCTCTTATTTTATCTTACTCACCGCAACGCGTCGGTTGTTTCTGGAAGACTTTTTACAAGAAACTGCACGTTTTACAGCTGGTAAGTTGTTTCATTCTGCACTCAGCACTGATACCAGCACAACAAAAGAGTCTTCCTGACTTTTTATGGATTTTGCTTTCTGATATCTTATGTGGGCTATGTGAGCTTTTTGGGAATGCACACGTGTAAAGCTCTCTAGCAAAGCCCTTGGAAAACAAATTCGAGGCATGAAGCTGAGATTTATCTAGCTACAAAAGGACATTTCTACAGCTAAAATAAATTTCAGTATTCTCTGCAATTGAAACAGCTTAGAGGGGATGATTTAAGTATCATGCTATTCTGGAGATAACTCTTGCATCCCTTACTGAAATTCCTCACATTAAAAATTCATACTGCAGATATGGCATAAATAAGAGATGGTCACATAATTACTTCATGCCTTAGAATTTTACTCCCTAGTTAAGCCAAAACTAAGTACAACTTGAGGAAAACTTTAAATGTATTATTTTTCCTGACATTTAAAATTTAGGTTGGTTAGTGGGGGGTTGAGTTCAAAGTTTTCTTATTTACAATGCCATTCTCACAATATCACTACATCAGGTTATCTAGTCTGTATGAACTGTGTCATCCATTATATTCAAAAATCTAAATAGATACTTAAAATGGGTATATTAAATAAATATTTAAATACAGTCAAGTCAAGCAGTGAGTAAAGCAGGCTGAAGATCTTTGTAAGATGAAATCTAAGCAAACAAAATATCAATTTTTTAAATAACTACAGTTCAAAATTATATAATTACTGGGTAAGAACTGTTGCACTGGTGGGTCCACAAAAAAAGGTAAAGCCACTACAAACCCTGTTCCCACCATACAGTTCCCCCAGCTCAATGAAACACAATGCAAATGAATTAAACAGGACCAATTAGGCTATGCCTGACCCCTCTGCTCTTGACTGCTCCCTGCACTTTAACCCTGGCCTTTCCTGAACAACAAGCCTTGTTCTGGATGGGAGCCAATGTATTACAGCTTGAAAAGAGAAAGAGCAAGATGAAAGGACAGAAAGAAAACTGGAAGAAAACATCTTAGCTTTTTTTTTCTTTTTTTACCTTAGTATCTCTGCTAGCTGGGCAGCAGTAGCCCAGGCTCCATGCAGCTGAGCGTGGTCTCGCTTAAGGACCAGCAAGCAGTACTGAGTAAGGCCATAATCATATAGATCTTGCTTAATCTTACTTGATTCTTCACATCCTAAGGAAGGACTATGTAAAATTCCTGTGGGAAGAAAGCAGGAGAGAGACAAAGAGGAACATAAGATTCTGATATGCAAAGTTTTTTTTCTTTTCCTAAAATGTAAGAAGAGTATATGTACACAGAGCCAGAATGCAAGATTAAAGTAATTGTAAAAGTGCTAACAAGAGCATTAAATATTTTGTCAGCAATTTTTGCTGCTACAGCTACAAGTCATTTTAGGACAATTGGGAAGGATAGCTAAACTTAGGTTTCCATTTTCTCTACATATATTTAGTGGCAAAACATACATTACCTGGGATATGAACCATTTGTATGAATTTCCTAGGCTGGATAAAACCACAACCACTGGGAAACATATAGCTTCCTTATAATTACATCCCAGTTTAGAACAGAACCTGACTTGTTTTAACCATTCCTATGAGCAGTGGCTGTAGAGCAGCAGGAAACACAGGGAAGTCGCACAGGAGCTCATGGTCTTGTTCCTACGTTAAGATTTAAAAACTGAATACTAACAACAACCCTGGCTCTTTGCCCAAAAAGCACTGGGAGAAATGATTAGACCAAGTGTAAGATCCCTGCCTGTATCAGCAGGGAAAGGGCCCACATTATCAGGGTGACAGCTGAAAGGCAGAAAAAAAATCGGACCATTTCCTTCTCAGCTCCTCCTCCTTATTTTTGCCAAGTCAAATGCCACTCTCAGGAGAAGCTGCTATATTAACCTTCCTTACAGAGTTTGAGAGAAACCTTCTGTATTTAGGGAGGCAGACGGAAGAAGGACTGGCCATAGTTAACCAGTTCGTCCTTTTATTTTAGGAGCGGCATTAATTACCCTTTAACTTCAGCAGCAGCAGGGGGATGTCCTGTTCTCTGCTCTCAGTGATCTGAGCAGCCAAGGCCAGGACCTGGGGGTCCGTGGCTGCCATAGGGCATAGCCAGAGGCGCACACCACCATCGATTCCAGCCTTTTTATATTAAGGCGCGGGGTCCTCACGCCACTACTTCATCCCAGCTCCTGCACCACCAGCTGGAAGCTTCGGGCCGCAGGAGTCCCCCTGAGAAAGGAAACAAACATGGAGGGAGCCCCACGCGCGCTCCCTCCTGAGGCCGCGGGCAGCCGGACCGGCTCTGCCGGCAGGGCGCCCCTCCGGCCGGGCAGCCTGAGCGCGGCCCCGCCGGGCGGGCAGCGGGAGCGGCCTCACCTCACCCAGCGCCGGGGAAAGGGCAGAGGGAGCGGTGCCCTCTGCTACCGGCGTCCCTTGCTGCCCCCACTGTCCCCGGGAGCGGCGGCGCCGGTGCCGCGAAGACCCCAGGCCGCGGGGC